>CAUYPK010150502.1:0-103763 GCA_963574355.1 Loris lydekkerianus | reverse complement strand
CCAAGTCATGGAAGATGCCCAAGTGCCCATCGACCCACGAATGGACTAGCAAATTGTGGTACATGTATACCATGGAATACTATGCAGCCTTAAAGAAAGATGGAGACTTTGCCTCTTTCATGTTTACATGGATGGAGCTGGGACATATTCTCCTTAGCAAAGTATCGCAGGAATGGAAGAAAAAGTATCCAATGTACTCAGTCCTACTATGAAGCTAAACTGTAGCTTTCACATGAAGGCTATAACTCAACTATAGCACAAGACTATGAGGAAAGGACCAAGGAAGGGGAAGGGAGGGGGGAAGGTTTGGGTGGACGGAGGGTGATGGGTTGGGCCACATCTATGGTGCATATTTTTATCTATAATAAAAATAAAATAAAATAAAATAAAAACAAAACAAAAAAAACAAACAAACAAAAAAAAAAAGAGGTCAAGAAGAATCCTTTAAAGAATTAACTACCTTAGCTTTCCAGGAGAGTTCTGGCACTTAGTTTCATTTTATTTTTTTATTTTTTATTTTTCTATTATTTATTTATTATTGCTTTTTTTTGTAGACAGAGTCTCACTTTATCGCCCTCGGTGGAGTGCCATGACGTCACAGGACTCACAGCAACCTCCAGCTCTTGGGCTTCCGCGATTCTCCTGCCTCAGCCTCCCGAGCAGCTGGGACTACAGGCGCCCGCCACAACGCTCTGCTATTTTTTTGTTGCAGTTCAGCCGGGGCTGGGTTTGAACCCACCACCCTCGGTATAATGGGGCCGGCGCCCTACTCACTGAGCCACAGGCGCCACCCACTTAGTTTCATTTTATGAGCCTTTCTGCCTACAACTCCTTTCTTCTCCCCCAAAGAAATACAACTTAATATAACAATAACAACAATGACAAAGGCCCCATACACAGATAAATAACAAATACATTCTGTGTCGAGGCTTTCATTCTTTTGGAATGGGAAGAACAATTGTAAAATTTTTCTTACTTTGTGGCAGAAATTCTGGTAGGGATAAAAGGTGTGGAAAGAGGTCCAATAATCAAGAGTTAAGGGGGTTAAGAGCTGTGATTCTGATGGCAAGGTAACTTGATTTAGAAGCTCCATTCTCCGTATATCCGAAGAGTTACTCTGACCTCTGTTGCTCCAAATGGACACATTTATATTTTTTCTTTTTTTCTTCTTTCTCCTGTCTTCGCACTCATTTTGTATCAAAGCAACCTTGTTTAAAAAATATTTATTTTTCCTCAAGGAGACCTCATAGGAGACCTCATAGAACAAGTCAAATACTTATCTCCTAAATATCAGCACACGGCATAAATATTTTTAAAAAAACCATTTCAATCTAGAGAAAGGAAGGCCAGTCTCAGGAGAAGATACTCAGTTTCAGCAGCTGAGGAAACACAAAGTTGTGGACATATTCTCACATGTCAGGAATGGGCAGGTAATGAATCTTGAGATCTTATAGTGTGTCATTATATAGAGAGAGTCTTTTAATTTTAATAGTAGATAATGAGACAGGTGAAATATTATTAGCCTTGTTGTACATACAAGGAAACCAGTGCTGACAGAAGTTAAGCAATCTGCTCGAGGCCACACAGTGAAGCAGTGGAGCTAGGACTGGAGCCACTCTCCATGATCTTCACCTTGTACTTCTAAGTATTGTGTAGGCAGCTCACACACAATGAGAACCACGTGTAACCCATTACGAGTGTTTCTTATGTGCAAGCCTGTAGATTGAATAACACACCACCAGTTAAGGAGAAAACACCAATGCGGCAAGAGAATGTCTCAAACCAGACTTGAGAAGAAAAGACAGAACAACTTTTGATGGAGTTGTTACGTTTTTCTTAAAACACTTTTCATTACGTGGCTTTCCTGATTTTACTACCTCATCAGCCACTATTTCTGTTTTCTGAACCGATTTCTACTCTTCTTTCCAATCTGTTAATGTTGAAGTGATTCAGGAATCAGTTTTTGGACCTTTTCTCTTATCTACATGTACTCTTTCTCCATATCACATTTATTCCCAGAACTTCAAATAGCAAATCTACTACCATGATGACTATAAATATTTATTTCTAGCCTGGATCTTTCCCCTGACCTTCAGACTCATATATTCAACCTTGTTAATTTCTTCACTGGAATATCTAATACACAATTCAAGTCTAACGTGTCCAGTGTTGAGCTCCTGTTCTCTAGCTTTCTCATCCCTCACATTCCCACATACAGTCTTCCTCATCTTAATTAACTATTAGCTTTTGATCTTTATTTATTATTTATATATATTTTTGGAGACAGAGTCTTACTTTATTGCCCTCAGAAGAATGCCGTGTGTCACACAGCTCTCAGCAACCTCCAACTCCTAGGCTTAGGGGATTCTCTTGCCTCAGCCTCCCAAGTAGCTGAGATTACAGGCTCCTGCCACAATGCCTGGCTACTTTTTTGTTTTTGTTGCAGTTTGGCTCAATATATATATGGGGCTGGCATCCCACCCACTGAGCCACAGGTGCCTCCCAAACACAGGATATTCTTCTCACCAGTACATACAGAGAGGTATGTATTTAAGAAGATTAAAATGTTAAGCTAATACAGTTTTGCTATTATTTTGTTTTAATGCCACATCAGGACAGATGGCCAGCCTAAAAAACAATCTATTGAGGTTAGAAACTAAAGCAACAAACCCCCATAAATTTAAGATTTCTCAAAGACTTAAAATAGTGGGGTTGCTTCTTAGTTAATATTTGGTTCCTGTTCCTGTTATTTTGATATAAAATATAAGCAACTTTCCAGCCCTGGCTACTCAATGTTTAGTCAGTCCCTGGACCAGCAGGATTGGCATCAATCTTATAACTTGTTAGAAATGCAGTCTATCTCAGGTCCCACCCAGACCTGAGTCAGAATCTGCATTTCAGCAAGTTGCCCCTTGATTACTACATACATTAAAAAATTTGAAAAGCTTCATTATAGGCTATTCTACATTAGGTTGTAAACAAGCAGGATGGGAAACTTATTATCAGGAGTTAGAAAAATGTCCCTCCTAAGCAAAGACTCCTTAGATATGACACCAAAAATGTTAAGTGACAAAATAAAAAACTTATAAAAAATCAGGGTGGTGCCTGTGGCTCAAAGGAGTAGGGCACTGGCCCCATATACTGTAGGTGGCAGATTCAAACCTGGCCCTGGCCAAAACAAAAAAATTCTGCAAAAAAAAAAAATACAAAATGATACCAAGACAATGAAAAGACAACACACAGAAAGGAAGAAAATATTTGCAAATTATATATCCAATAAGGGATTTATATCTAAAACATGGAGAATTCTTACAACTCAATAACAAAAAGATAAATAATCCAACTAAAAATGGGCAAAAGATCTGAACAGACATTTCTGAACAAACATTACAACAAATGGCTAATAAGTAAGTACATGAGAAGATGCTCAACATCATTAGTCATTAGGGAAATAAAAATTAAAACCACAATGAGATTCCACTTTCTAATATAGATTTCTGTAATAAGATTTAGTCAAAATGACAGACAATAACAAGTGTTTACAAGAATGTGGAGAAATTCAGAACCTCATACATTCTGGTAGGAATGTAAAATAATGCAACCACTTTGGAACACAGCCTGGTACTTCCTCAAAACACTTAAAGAATTACCATATGGCCCAGCAATTCTACTCCCATGGACATGGCTTGAGATGTTTTCCTTTGAAAACATTCTCACAAAAACTTGTCTACAAATGTTCATGGAAGCATTATTTAATAGCCAAAAAGTAGAAATAACTCAAAGGTCCATCTAATGATAAATAAAATGTGATATAGTCATACGATAGAATATTATTTCGCAATAGAAACTACAACATGGACTCATTTATCATTATTATTAGGTGAAAGAAGCCAGTCAGAAAAGACCACATAGTTGGCAAATCTATACAAAGTAGATTAGAGTTTGGCTAGGGCTTGAGGGGAGTGAGAAGGGGAATGAGAGTGGTGGAGAAATGGGTAATGACTATTAATGGGTATGGGATTTCTTTTGAAAGGTGACAAAATTATCCTAAAATTAGACTGTGGTGATAGTATTCACTCTGAAGATACTAAAACCACTGTACACTTTGAGTGAAACAATGATATGTGAATTATATCTCAATAGAGCTGTTAAAAAATGTTCCTCCACCTGATGCAATTTAACATTTTAAAATGAAATCAACTACTTTGGAAAATAAATTAATGACTAAAATAAAGCAAACAAAAACTAAACAACATTCAAAGTATGTATTACCACTGGCATTTTCTATTTATCTTACGATAATTTGAAGCAAGTGCTGAGTTATATTGTACTTTGTTTCAAACAGTATGAAGAGTACCATTTAGCAAAAATATTACGAATAAAACTATTTATTTAATAAAATGACACCTGAGTAGGCCGGCAGTTCTGGATTATTTCCTGCCATTTCCCATGTATCCTGGCAACCAAGTCTTTCACCTTGAAAATATCAAAAAAGGAAAAGGAGATCAGATCAAAACATCTTCATCTATGATAAACTTAACACTTGAAATAAAAGATGTGAGATCTGTGACAGGCCTACACCCAACAACTTAATTTGATTTCTGTCATGAAAGAGGAAAAAAAAAAGACCCACTCATCTTCTGGAGGGCTTCCAAATCAGCAATTAGTAAAACTTTCCTTGATCACCTTTATTATTCAAAATATTGAATGCTCAGAATTCAATTTTTCTGTTAATTATGAAAGATCACCCCAATTTTTTTTTTTTTTTTTGAGACAGTCTCACCTTGTCACCTTCAAACTCTTGGGCTCAAGAGATCCTCGTGCCTCAGCCTCCGGAGTAACTGGGACTACAGGGGCCCAACACAATGCTCTGGCTATTTTTAGAGATGGTGTCTCACTTTTGCTCATGTTGGTCTCAAACTCCTAAGATCAGACGATCCACCTGACTTGGCCTCCTAGAGTGCTCTCAAGCTCACCCAAATTAGTTTCATTTTAAGAGATGTGGAAATTATTTTAAAAATTAGAATAAAAGAAACAAAAAGATAACCCAGAAAAACATTCTCTGCTTTCAAAGGAACTTACACTTTTAACTTGCTGGCTTTTGAACACCCAGACAGAGAAGTTGAAGGGTGGTATGTATTACAGGGCCCACGGTTTTGGCTGTTCCCTGCCTTCTTTTGTTTGAAATACTCAAGGCCACAAAAAGAATGTTTATCATTTGTTCCTTTCCATAACAAAAGATCCAAAATGCAGTATTTCTCTTCTTCATGTTTTTGTGAAGTACTAAGAATCATCTTTAAGTACCTGGTATATTCCTACCTTAGGAGGTTCAGCAAGCCTTTGTGCAAAACTCAAACTTTACCACAAAAACAAAACTCTACTACTCCAGAGATTCTCAATTAGCTATTAGAACCTAACTGCTTGAGAAACATATTTTAAACAAGTCAGGAATTTTATAGCTCCTTTAAGTTTAAAAAGCAAATTGCAGTCTCTGCTTTTTCTTCCATCTGGAATTGGGTAAATATTCTCTAAAACAATCACCAACCTTTGTACTAGAGACTTTTGAAGAGGTGTGAAAACTCACCTATTCACCAGAACCATTCCCTGAAGCAATCTTGATAGACAACTGCTAAATATGAGGTGCTCTGGCAGTCTCTGGCTTTAAGAAATCTATGCCAGGCTCTTTCTTGGCTTTAAGAAACATAAACCTTGGGTGGTCCCCTTTTAGCATGTCTGTCATCAGCAGTCACTATCATCAGGTTCTACAGACAGGCCAGCAACTCTAGTCAAAATTTGAAAGAATATGTTGCTGAAACTGAAGTTTCTTCTTTAAGGCAAAGAGCTGTCCTCTCTACATATTATTTAATATTTGCAAATCTGAAATAACTTAATTAGTTGCTTACTTTTGTATTTAACTTAAATTTAATAAAACAAATACATACACTAAATCCAAATGGTATTGTTCAAATGACTAACTTTTACAGCTAATTAATGTAAGATATAAAGTTACAAAGCTTGGACTTCATATTCAAGGACTATCCGAACATGAGCGCTTAAAAAAAAAAGCTTAGCAAGTTCATTGCTGAATTATTTCCATTCTAGAGCTCAGAATGGATGATGTAAAGCACCTAGAGATTTGAAGAGTTCTCCCTTTAATACATTATCTTTTGAAAATCTTTTTTAAGTTTCACACTGGGTTTGAACCTTAAATACATTCTTCAATGGAATATTCAAACCAAGGCTAATCTACTTCTTCTCTGTGAATAAAACAAATTTTCAGCCATCATAAAATTTTATAACCACTATTCCACACCTGTATATTTATTTAAATAATGCTTCAGTCCTTTAAAGCTAACTTAAACATGAAGGTCTTAAATTGTATAGTGGGAAAAAACTAAAAGGTCTCATTACTACTAGAAGAATTTTTTTCCTTGGGTGCTAGTTTCAGAACAGAAAGTAAAATGAAAAGTGTATTAGCTTTGAGATTTTTCCTTCTCCTATTTTTTTTTTTTTTTTTTTGAGACAGAGTTTTACTTTGTGGCCCTTGGTAGAGTGCCATGGCATGATCGCTCACAGCAACCTCAAACTCTTGGGCTCTAGAGATCCTCTTGCCTCAGCCTCCCAAGTAGCTGGGACTACAGGTACCCACCACAACATCTGGCTATTTTTTAGAGACGGGGTCTTGCTATTGCTCAGGCTGGTCTTGAACTCATCAGCTCAAGTGATCCACCTGCCTCAGCCTCCCAGAGTGCTAGGATTATAGCACTGGCCTGGCCTTTTTTTGAGACACAGTCTCATTTTGTCACCCTTGGTAGAGTGTTGTGGTGTCATAGCTTACAGCAACCTCAAACTCTTGGGCTCAAGCGATTCTCTTGCCTCAACCTTCTGAGTATCTGGGACTATAGGTGCTCGCCAAAACACCCAGCTCCTTTTTCTATTTTTAGTGGAGATGGGTTTCAATCTTGCTCAGGCAGGTCTAGAACTCCTGAGCTCAGGCAATCCACCGGCCTCAGCCTTCCAAAGTGCTAGGAGTACAGGCATGAGCCACCAAGCTTGGCCGCCTTTTACTTTGAATCTATCTAAAAGTATTTAGCAGAAGCTGATTTCTGTTATTAAAAGAGAAATTCATGGCTTGGCACCTGTAGCTCAAGCAGCTAAGATGCCAGCCACGCATACCAGAGCTGGTGGGTTCAAACCTGGCCTGGGCCTGCCAAACAATAAGGACAGCTACAACCAAAAAATAGCCTGGTATTGTGGCGGGTGCCTGTAGTCCCAGCTGCTTGGGAAGCTGAGGCAAGAGAATTGCTTAAGCCCAGTAGTTGAAGGTTGCTGTGACCTGTGATGCCAGGGCAACAGCTTGAGGCTCTGTCTCAAAGAAGAAAAAAAAAAAAAAAAAAGAGAAAGTCATATTTCTAATCACTTTTTTTAGACAGAGCCTCAAGTTGTCGCCCTGGGTAAAGTGCTGTGACATCACAGCTCACAGCAACCTCTAACTCTTGGGCTGAAGCGATTCTGCTGCCTTGGCTTCCCAAGCAGCTGGGACTACAGGTGCCCACCACAACACCCGGCTATTTTTTTTTTTTTTTGGTTGTAGCCATCATTGTTGTTTGGCGGGCCCTGGCTGGATTCGAACCTGCCAGTTCCGGTGTATGTGACTGGCGCCTTAGCTGCTTAAGCCACAGGCGCCAAGCCTAATTACTTTTTTTTGAAAAGAGGCTTATTTGTTTCTTTTCCTTAAATATTAATGTAACCAAGATTAAACAAACAAAAAAACTAATACATAAGAAAAAAACACACTTACCTTAGTTCTGTAAAAAAGTCTTGCATCTTCCCTAATATCACATTTAACATGCTTCTCCAGAGCCCCACAGAGTAGCACAAAGTGTTTCTGTGCAAAACAAATGCAAGGGATAAAAACAACTCTGAAGCATTAGAAACTAACAGAGAAGAGATAATGCATTTGGGAAACTAAATCATTTAAAAATCGATCATTTGCAGTTAGCAATGTCTGATGTTAGTTATACAACATAATAGCAGTCCTATCAGGGAAAAAAGCCACTTTCATCACAGTAAGACTGTTATTGTTTATTGCTAGCTTTAAAAATATACACACAAAAAAGTTGTTTTGTTATACATTAACTCACACTGAAAATTAATCCCAGGGCTCAGACCGAGTAATGTAGAACTCAGAAATGTGAAGTGTTCTTTCTTTAACGCATTCTCTCTCTCTTTTAAAGAGATACATTCTCTCTCTTTTCTTACTCTGGTACCCAGATAGCTCACTGCATCCCTGAACTCCTGGGCTCAAGTAGTCCTCCTACCTTAGCCTTCCAAGGAGCCGGGACTACTGGTGTGACCCATTACACCTGGCTAATTTTTAAGTTTTTTTTTTTTTTTAGAGACAGAGTCTTACTATGCTGTCCAGGCCAGTGTTAAACTCCTGGTCTCCAGTGATTCTCCTGCCCTGGCCTCCTACAGTGCTGGGATTACAGGTGTGAACCACCTTTAACACAATATCTAATGAAATATTCAAATAATAGCTAACCTATTTTTCCTTTCTATAAACAAAGCAAGCTTATATTAATAGAGGAACATACTGAATTAAAACTGGAAAAAAATTAAGTAAATACTGAATTTGAAAAATTAAGTATCTTAAGTTTCAGAATGAATAGGCCTAAGTAGTTACTCTCATTAGATAAACAACTATCTAATAGTTGTTAGATACTACTATCTAACTATTATCTCCCTATTATAGGGAGACTATAAATGAGCACTTTTTGGGAGAGAAATGTTATGATAGCTATTAGAAAATAATTAAAATTTGAAATATTTATACCCTTTGACCCAGTAATTCTAGTTGAGAAATTTACCCTATTGATATGCTTGTACAAGGGGGCAGAGATACATGAATAAGCACTGCATATAAATCACAGCAAACAATGCTCACTAATAAATGCTTTGGGCTGGGCATGGTGACTCAAGCTTGTAATCCTAGCACTCTGGGAGGCTGAGGCAGATGGATTGCTTGAACTCAGGAGTTCAAGATCAGCCTGGGCAAGAGCGAGACCCTGACTCTACTAAAAAAAAAAAAAATAAATAGAAAAACCGGGCATGGTAGTGGGCACCTGTAGTCCCAGCTACTTGGGAGGTTGAGTAAAGAGGATCACTGGAACCCAAGCGTTTGAGGTTGCTGTGAGGTATGATGATCCCCTGGCATCCTACCTACGGCTATAGAGTGAGACTCTGTCTTTAAAAAAAAAAAAAAAGCATTTTCTTGTATTTTTTTTTGAGACCGAGTCTTATTTTGTTGCCCTGGGTAGAGTGCCGTGACATCATAGCTCACAGCCAACTCAAACTCCTGGGCTTAAGCAATTCTTTTGCCTCAGCCTCACAAGTAACTGGGACTTACAGGCACCTGCCCTAATGCCTGGCTACTTTTAGAGATGAGATCTTGCTCTGGCTCAGGCTGGTCTCAAACTCTTAAGCTCAGGCAATCCACTCACCTCAGGATCCCAAAATTCATTTCTAAAGTAGCCTGACTTACTATCAGTTCAATTCTGAAGGCAAATGTTCTTTCTTTCTTTCTTTTTTTTTTTTTTAGAGACAGAGTCTCAGTTTATCATTCTTGGTAGAGTGCTGTGGCGTCACAGTTCACAGCAACCTCTAACTCTTGGGTGTAGGTGATTCTCTTGTCTCAGACTCCAGAGTAGCTGGGACTACAGGCGCCTGCCACAATGCCCAGCTATTTTTTGTTTGCAGTTTGGCCGGGTCTGGGTTTGAACCTGCCACCCTCGGTATATGGGGCCAGCGCCCTACCCTCTGATCTACAGGCGCTGCCCTGCAAATGTTATTTCTAAAGAAAAAAAAGTGAGTAGAAGAAGAGGTGGGATGGGAAGAAACCAGGTAACAGCTGACCCATCTGGTGTCTGTTGACCTTGGTATCTTACAAATATATTACACTGTAGACAAGTTATGATGGTTAAAGTTCACTCCAACAAACAGAATATTTTATTTGCTGACAAATGATTCTTTTCTTTTTTTTTTTTGAGACAGAGTTTCACTATGTCACCCTCGGTAGAGTGCTGTGGCGTCATAGCTCACAGCAACCTCCAACTCTTGGGCTTAAGCAATTCTCTTGCCTCAGCCTCCTGAGTAGGCTGGGACTACAGGTACCCGCCACAACACCTGGCTATTTTTGGTTATAGTTGTCATTGTTTGGCAGGCCCAGGCTGGGTTCAAACCTGCTTGCTCTGGTGTATGTGGCTGGTGCCCTAGCTGCTGAGCTACAGGCGCCAAGCACAAATAATTCTTTTCAATATGATATGGTTGCAAGGTTAATATTCTCCCTTTATTTTCAAGGATTTCTATAGCCAATATAACTTTTATTCAGTTTTCTCCTATATAAAGCTTGCTCATTTTAATGCTACCTATTTAAAAATAGCAGCAGCAACACAACGATAATACCAGACACTACCTACCCGTTGTCCAGAAGAAAAAGAATGAGAACAACTAACTTCACCGACTAAATGTAGAAGAATGTAGGTCAGATAATAAGCCTGTTAGAGAAATGAATAAAATTAACACCCATGAATTGGCTAACATAGATTTCATGATAATGTATACATTAGGACAGTTTTCCAGAAAGGATAAAAGATATCCTAGAAGTTAACCTAGCTGGTAAGTAGCATTCAAACTAGCCTTTATGACTTCTAATTCAAGGGCATTCTTTTTACCACTTTGTGACTGCCTTAATAAAGGGAAACAAACAAAAAAAATACTCTCAGTATTAAAAAACCATCATTTAACTAAATGTTCAACTCTGAAGTTTACTGAAGAATTTCATGACAGCAATAAAAAAAATTCACTTTTTGTTTGCTAGAATGAATCTTGTCCCTAAATCCAGAAATGCCTATGCTATCAACTTGTGGTTAGGAAATTGGTATCCATTATGTGTATGTACTCTTTTGAGACCTTTTAGCCCTTGGTACCTGCTTTTCAAGTTCTAAATGAAGATTGTCATCAATAGTGCCATTTGGTTGTTCAGCCCTTTTCTTCAAGACCATTTTCTTTAACAAATCAGAAGGTTTCATTTGCACAAGATAATGATGTAGGACTGATATCTATTAAAAAGAAAGAGGAGACAATGAACAATACTAAGCAACTTAGTTGTTCTTTTTCTTAGGTTATTTTTTTCCCAGTGTCTTTTCCATTTTGTCCCTTTAGGTATTTTTAAAGTTCAATGATATCATTTCCCCTTTACTTAAAAGTCCTCAACTGCTTAAAAGGGATTTTAAGTTAAAGATAATACTTCTCATTTAGGATAAATGCTTAGAAGACAACCAAATGATATTATAATAGAGGCCACAAGGAGTACTTTCTCTGTGAATTTATTTCAAAGTCGACAAAGTTGAATCTCCCTCTTGATAGAAGTCACTGAATTTTGAAAACACTATAAGAAGTTGGGGTAAAAATCACAACTATATTGTGTAATTTGAATATCCACTAGTGAGTGTGAGGGTTAATTATCCATGCAGTTCTGTTTTACATGGGCAAAAAAGGAAAAGGTAACAGAACAAAAGTTAGGAAGAGATGGTAGAAATTCTATCCCTGGATCTCTTTTGATGTCAGTAAATATCACTGAAAGGAAGGATTTATTTGCTAATTACCCTGGTGGCTCAGGAATGGCCCCCATGTATCTGGAACTAAATCTACATCAACTCCAATTAAGCAGAAACTGTCTCCATCAATCTCTCTGTACCACAGCACCTTATGCATACTTCTATCACTGTTATTATCACACTAATAACCCAAAATAGTTTATTATATCTCAACCACTAGATTATGTTTCCAATGGATTAGTCTCTAATCCATTTTTTTTAATCCCTAGGACCTGGTAGAGTACTCTATACTGAATTATAATTCAAACAAGAAGAACACAAGGACATCCAGATCCAATTTTATGATGAATTTTCAAATCCAACTAAGGGTAGCTCTATTAGAATTATCAATGTCTATAAAAAGCCTTTAGAACTTCTCACAGTAGGACTTCCAAAAAATGTTTACATAAACTTACATATACACGATATATTGACTTCTCAGGTTTTTTTTGAAAAAGAGTCTCACTTTGTTGCCTTTGGTAAACTGCTATGGCATCATAGCTCACAGCAACCTCAAACTCTTGGGCTCAAGTGATCCTCTTGCCTCAGGTTTTCATTTTTAGTAGAGACAGGGTCTTACACTTGCTCAGGCTGGTCTCAAACTCTTGAGCTCAGGCAATCCACCT
Organism: Loris lydekkerianus; assembly: GCA_963574355.1. NCBI lineage: Eukaryota > Metazoa > Chordata > Mammalia > Primates > Lorisidae > Loris > Loris lydekkerianus. Next base: position 91,480 of record CAUYPK010150502.1, on the reverse strand, counting down.
GTCTCGGCCTCCCAGAGTACTAGGATTACAGGCGTGAGCCACTGTGCCCGGCCGTACATTCACTTCTCAACTCGTACTGGAGGGCAACCCCATTTAAGCTGTATGATCTAAAAAGATTATTATTAAAACAGGTAAAAGATGAAATTAATATGTGATGGTCCTGCAATTTCTAATCTTGTGATAAAAAAACTTATTGCTTGATAAGTGGAACTAATTCAATAAATGATGTCATATTCATAAAATTACACGCTATGATTTTCCCCATAGTTTATTTATACATTAATTCCTCTGACTGTCCACAATCTTCCTCTGGGGTAGAGGTGTAATACTGTCACCATTTCACAGATGAAGAAACTGGATCTTTTTATTAATAGTTATGTAATGCTAAAGATTACATGAATAGTATCATGCCTGTGAGGTGACTTTAGGACTTTTGTCTTAGGATTATCAGTTTTCCTTATACCTCACTATTCCTATTTATTAAAAATAAAAATGTATTTATACCTGCAGATTATTGGCATTAGGGACATCTTCATGTTTCTCATCCAAAAGCTTTGAAATAATCACTAGACTGAGGCGCTGTCTCAGTTGCCTGGAATTAGAATTTTAAAATATTTAGAATGTATTTTAATCAGTATTTGTTTGAGAAGCACATGGACGAGACAGTAGGAATTCTAGTTCTAATTGGATATAGAGGGAATGTTTCAAGAGAAAGTTGTACAAGAACACAGAAGCTGTTATAGAACAGTAAAATTTTCTTTTCTTTTTTTTTTAGAGACAGGAGTCTCACTTTGTTGCCCCCCGCAGAGTGCTGTGGTGTCATAACTCACAGCAACCTCCAGTTCTTGGGCTTAGGTGATTCTCTTGCCTCAGCCTCCCAAGTAGCTGGGACTACAAGCGCCCACCACAACACCCGGCTACTTTTTTGTTGCAGTTTGGCCATGGCTGGGTTTGAACCCACCACCCTAGGTATATGGGGCCAGGGCCCTACTCACTGAGCCACAGGCGCCGCACATAGAACAATAAAATTTTCATATAAAATATCTAGGTCATTAAATATGAAATGTCTGATTGCAGATCAAAAATTGCATCTCAAACAAGAAGTACTACAATTAATTAAAGCACACACAAACTAATCAACAGTTTTGTCATCTTAATGGTAGATTATGACAGCAGCAAAAAATCCTGGAGAGTAAGTGGCAATAAAATCATGAAAAGTATTTTCCAATTCTTATTGAGAACTGAATATTTTTCCTTGCAAGAAGTGGTCCAAAGTCCAGAAGAAGTGGCAGTCAGTTGGTGCAAGATGAATATGGTAATCAACAGAGAGTATCCAAGCCCAGCTTCTGTAGTTTGAGCATGTTGTTCATGGGACATGTGGTCGAGCATTGTCTTGCAAGAGTATTGGCCTATCTCTATTGACCAGTCTTTGCTGCTTCATCACAAGCATTCTCATCATTTCATCCAACTGGCTGCAGTCTGACCAGGTTTCATAAAGCTGTAGTGGATAATATCAGCACTGGACCAAACAGATACCATTAGCTTTTTTTTGATGAATATTCAGTTTTGGACTGTGTTTCAGCACTTCATCTTTAACCAACAATTGTGACAAACACTTGCAATTAGGTTAAAAAAAAAAAAATCCGTATTTTGCCACATGTAACAATATGGTATAAAAATGGTTTGTCTTTATGTTGTGACAGCAAAGACAGGCAAGCTTTAAGAAGATTTCTCTCTCTCTCTTTTTTTTTTTTTTTTGAGACACAGCCTCAATTTGTTGCCTATGGTAGAGTGCTATGGAGTCATAGTTCACGGCAACCTCAAACACTTGGGCTTAAGCAATCCCCTTGCCTCAGCCTCCCAAGTAGCTGGGACTACAGGCGCCCATCACAACACCTGGCTATTTTTGGAGATGAGGTCTCACCTGGCAATCTACCCACCTTGGCCTCCCAAGGGCTGGGAAAACAGGCGTGAGCCATGGCTCCCTGTGATAATTTCTCTTTTAATTCTCATCTACCCAGTATCTTTACCTTGCTGATTTGTTTCTAATGGTCCAATCTTGTTGGAATGATAACATCAGACCTTGCTGCTAATTCACACATAGGCTAACATGGATTCACTTCCACTACAGCTTTTAGCTCATTATCCACCTTGGTTGGTGTCAGGTTGCCCATGCGTCTCATTTTCTTTTCTTTTTTTTTCTGTTGAGACAGAGCTTCATTATGTCGCACTCGGTGCAGTGGTGTCACAGCTCACAGCAACCTCAAACTCTTGGGCTTAAGAGATTCTCTTGCCTCAGCCTCCCAAGTAGCTGGGACTATAGGCATGTCTCTCATTTTTAAGACTAAAATCACCAGAGGCTGGGTGTGGTGACTCACACCTGTAATACTACTACTCAGAGTGGGTAGATTGCTTAAGTCCAAGTGTTCAAGACCAGCTTGAGCGAGAATAAGACCCTGTCACTATTAAAAATATAAAAAGTAGCCAGGAGTTATGGTGTGTGTATGTCATCCTAGCTACTCAGGAGACTGAGGATGGCTTGCACCCATGAGTTTGAGGTTGCAGTGAGCTATAGTGCTTCCTTTGTACTCTACTTGAGGTAAAAGAGCAAGACTGTTCTGTCCACGTATTGTACATTCATTAGCCTTTCCAAAAACTTTGTTGGTATTTTGAGCTGTCTGCCCTACACTGGCTCCATGAATTTTTGACTTATCCATGGTTTCACAAAAATAGGTTAAAAAAAAAAAAAATTGAAAGTTAATCACATGCCAAAATGTATATTTGAAAGAATGAGGATGTACCTTCACAATAAAAATAAAACAAAATATGTCAAAGTGAAATGTCAGAGATACCAACTACAAAAATTAGTACTTAAAGAAACTGGACATTTCATATTTACTCACCGAAGTTAGACAGAATTACTTAAAGTTCAGTAAGGCAAGAGAATTGTTTGAGCCCAGGTGATGTCCAGTCGGGGACCCCCTATACCAACTACAAAAGGTTGTGGGGATGATTAAGAACCTTTACCTTTGACTCTGATTTACTGAAAGAAAACTTATTTTTTGCTAAAAGTTCTTTTTACTAAAGTAAAAAAACCCAAAAAAGCTAATTCATTCATTTTTATAGAATGTCATTTGTATTTTTTTTTTTTAAACAGAGCCTTAAGCTGTTGCCTTGGGTAGAGTGCTGTAGTATCATAGCTTACAGCAACCTCCAACTCCTGGGCTTAAGTGATTCTCTTGCCTTGCCTCCCAAGTTGCTGGAACTACAGGCACCTACCACAACGCCTGGATATTTTTTGGTTATAGTTGTCATTGTTGTTTGGCTGGCCCAGGCTGGATTCGAACCTGCCAGCTCAGCTGTATGTGGCTGGAGCCTTAGCCACTTAAGCTGCAGGCACCGAGCCAGAATGTCATTTGTATTAAGTTAACAGATAAATTAAACATCAGGAATATTACATAATGATCTAAGTTAAGAATTAGAATCAGGCTATCAATGCCTTTTCCCTCAGCTAAATATAAAATACAAATCTGATCTAACATTCAAAGAATGATGAATAAAAACAAAGGATCCAGGTGGCACCTGTGGCTCAAAGGAGTAAGGAGCCAGCTCCATATACTGGAAGTGGTGGGTACAAACCCAGCCCCAGCCAAAAACTGCAAAAAATAAATAAATAAATAAATCATCCAAAACATTTCATTAACGTTAACATCATAAAATTTCTTTTCTTTTCTTTTTTTTTGTTGAAACAGTCTTGCTTTGTTGCTCCCAGCAGAGTGCTGTGGAGTCATAGCTCACAGCAACCTCAGACACTTGGGCTCAAGCAATTCTCTTGCTTCAGCTTCCTGAGTAGCTGGGATTACACTAAGCCAAAACGCTTGGCTTACAGATGGGGTCTTGCTCTAGGTCAGGCAGGTCTTGAACTTGTGAGCTCAGGCAAACTGCCCACCTCAGCTTCCCAAAGTGCTGGGATTATAGGCGTAAGCCACCTCGCCCGGCCCCTACATTATAAAATTCTTAATGTTTAATTTAATACCTTCCACGAGATGTCCAGTTAGGTACCAGCTGTACTAACCACAAAAGGTTGTGGGGATGATTAGAGAGTTCATTTATGCCCAGACAGAGTTCAGGCACCTGGAAAAGTAGAAAAAGCAAGATGTTTTTCAAACAGGTCAAGAGAATAAAACATCCAACAGATCACTTACATCCCATTTCTTGCCCTAATTGAAGCACTATTATAAAACAGAGCACTCATTTTTAGAAGTATGTGTAGTATAATGTCTAGAACCTGCTAAAATGGACATAATAACAGAATTCAGAGTCTCATTCTGTTGCCCAAAGAATAACGCCATGGCCTCAACCTAGTTCACAGCAACCTGAAAGTCTTGGGTTCAGGCCATCCTCCTGATTCAGCCTCCTGGGACTACAGGTACCAGCCACAATACCTGGCTAATTTTTTTTTTTTCTATTTTTTTTTAGTAGAGACAGAGTCTCATTCTTGCTCAGGATGGTCTTGAACTCCAAAGCTAAAGCGATCCTCCTGCTTCAGCCTCCCAAAGTGCTAAGTTTATAGGTGTGAGCCTCACAGTTATTTAATTTTTTATTTATTTATTTTTTGAGGGGACAGAGTTTCACTCTGTCACCCTGGGTAGAGTGCCATGGTGTCACAGCTCATAGCAACCTCAAACTCCTGGGTTTGCATGATCCTTGTGCCTCAATTTCTTGAGTAGCTGGGACTATAGGCGCCTGGCTAGTTTATCTATTTTTTTTTTTTTTTTAGTAGAGATAAGGTCTCACTCTCTCAAGCTGGTCTTGAACTATTGAATTCAAGTGATTAATCCACCTCGGCCTCCCAGAGTGCTAGGATTACAGGTGTGAGCCACTGCACCCAACCTCAGATTCAGTTTTATCTTAAATTGAATGAACAGATACATTTATCTAAGTTTCACATTTATCTACACTTAAATAGTCCTTCTTGGAACAGTAAGCTAACCTAAATATAAGTACCAGGAAATATGCATACGAAATATAAGTTCTAAACTTGTATGTATAATGTGAGTTGTACAAGATCATGTATGTTCCTGATCTGGGATTATTTTACATTTCCTATTTCAGTATTTTTAAAAGCCTAACACCCCCAAATACGTATAAGTATTATGTATCAATTTCTTACAAAGCCTAAAAGTTGCTTCAAAATAGGCTTGGTGCCTACGGCTCAAGCAGCTAAGGTGCCAGCCACATACACCTGAGGTGGCAGATTCGAATCCAGCCCGAGCCCACCAAACAACAATGATGGCTGCAACAGAAAAATAGCCGGGCATTGTGGTGGGTGCCTACAGTCCCAGCTACTTGGGTGGCGGAGGCAGAAGAATGGCTTAAGCATAGGAGTTGGAGGTTGCTGTGAGCTGTGATGTCATAGTACTCTACCCTGGGTGACAGCTTGAGGCTCTGTCTCAAAAAAAAAAAAAAAAGTTGCTTCAAAATAATCTGATGGGTCAGCCAGACGCAGTGGCTCATGCCTCTAATTCTAGCACTCTGGGAGGCTGAGGCTGGTGGACTGCCTGAGTTCACTGGTTGGAGATCAGCCTGAGCAAGAGCAAGACCGTGTCTAAAAATAGCCAGGCACTGTGATAGGCACCTGTGGTCTCAGCTACTCAGGAGGATGAGGCAAGAGAATCACTTGAGTTCAAGAGTTTGAAGTTGCTATGAGCTATGACTCCATGGCACTTTACCAAGGGTGACAAAGTGAGACTCTGCCTCAAAAACAAACGAAATAATCTGATGAGGAAGAAAATATGGAATGGGCTTAAAAGATTAGACATGATTGATTATATCTTGATAATCATTAAAGCTAGTTGATAGGTACTTATGGGTTCATTATACTCTTTGCCCCACTTTTTGTACGTTTTACATTTTCCACCAAAAGAGGTTAAAAAATGTAATTTTTAAAAAGGCCTAACAAAATATAATAAAAATTATACATGTTCATCTTCTATATGGTTATAGAAGTTCAACTCAGGCTCGGTGCCTGTAGCTCAAGCAGCTAAGGCACCAGCCACATACACCAGAGCTGGCAGCTTTGAATCCATCCTGGGCCGGCCAAATAACAATGACAACTATAACCAAAAAATAGCCAGGTGTTGTGGTGGGCGCCTGTAGTCCCAACTACTTGGGAGGCTGAGGCAAGAGAATCACTTAAGCCCAGGAGTTGGAGGTTGCTGTGAGCTGTGATGCCATGGCTCTCTACCCAGTGTGACAGCTTGAGGCGCTGTCTCAAAAAAAAAAAAAAAAAAAAAAAAAGTTTAACTCAAATTTCTTGTAGGTATGACTCACCTCATCATTTTATTTAGATTTCTACTCAAAGATCATTTCAGAAAGACTTCCCTGATTCCCTCATATGCAATAGCATACCATCCTTGCCTTGCTGCTCTCTATACCCATGCCCTGCTTCACTTTAATTTGTAGCACTAATTACAATCAGACATACAGGGTTCAAACTCTGTGGCCATCCTGTATTACAGTCTACATGTACTTTTTACCTAACTCTTTGATTAGGACAAAACCCCACAAAAGCAAAGTTTGTCTTTTTCACAGCTGAATTTCTAGCTCCCACATTAATGCTTAGTCCACAGGAAATTCCAATAAATACATTTTTATTGAATAAATGGCTGTAGTTTTAGAAAAGACTGTTATCAATTTAAATAATACAGCTCCATCAATTTAAATAATACAGCTCCAAACACAGTCTTTTCTTCCGTTCATTTTAAAGTTACCAAACGAAGTCCTTAACTGGACTTAAGAGTATTAATTTTGCATGCACTATAAAATCAAACTATGATGTTGAGCAAAAAACTAATACTGAAATTTTAAATAATGTTACCTTTGTGTTCCAATCTCTGATGTTTTTCATCAGGTTTATCAGGAGGCTTTGAAAGTCTACTAGAGGAATCTGTTTCAGCTGTTTTTCCAAACTCATTTTAAACAACATTAAAATCAGCAACATTATTTCACGATCCTGGTAACCTTCCGGATGTATAGATGTGCACAAGCCTAGAAACTTTTGACATAAATGCATAAATAAAATAACTTTAGGAGAAATAGTATTTTTTTCTTTTCTGAGACAGTCTCTCACTATGTTGCCCTTGGTAGAGGGCCATGGTGTCACAGCTCATTGCAACCTCAACTCTTGGGCTTAAGCAATTCTCTTGCCTCAGTCACCCAAGTAGCTGGGACTACAGGTGCTGGCCACAACGCCCAGCTATTTAACAACAGTTGTTATCACTGTTGTTCAGCAGGCCCAGGCTGGGTTCAAACCTGCCTACCTTGGTGTATGTGGTTGGTGCCTTAACTACGGAGTGGTAGGTGCTGAGCCATTTTAGGAGAAATATTTTACTTGAAGAGCTTTAATTATAAAATCTTTATGTTGGGTGGCGCTTGTGGCTCAGTGATTGGTGAGCTGGCCCCATATATTGAGGGTGGGGGGTTTGAACCCAGCCCTGTCCAAACTGCAACAACAACAACAAAAATAGCCGGGTGTTGTGGCAGGCGTCTGTAGTCCCAGCTACTTGGGAGGATGAGGCAAGAGAATCACCTAAGCCTAGGAGCTAGAGGTTGCTGTGAGCTGTGATACCACAGCACTCTACTGAGGGGGACAGAGTGAGACTCTTATCTCTTTAAAAAAAAAAATCTCTTTGTCAAAAGATACAACAGAGACCTATACAGAAAACTAATATTAAACATCTAGAAAAAAGCAAGAAATTCTCAATGTTAGTAGTTGAATTAAACGGCACTTTCTTCTCTATTTTCCAGATTTTTATGAATGGTTGCGTATTAGTGATTTGATTCAGGCATTAAAAATGCTTTTCCCATTGTTACTAATTCTCGATCACTAAGTTATATTGTAAATAATAATTTTTTTCTCCATATGTCATACTTCTAAAAAATTATTGGTGTCAAACTATTTAGAATGATATAAACTCTGACCTAAAGTTCTCTTTAATTCCTAATATTAAAACATAAATAAAAATAGCAAAAACAACTATTTGTTGCTAAGAAATTTTAGAAACTGAAAATCACCTGGTAAGAAACTAGCGATTTTTTTTTTTTTAACATTAACCATAAGACTAAATGGTTCTAGCTCTGTGCAAAAGAAAAAATACTTTCTCCTACCTTGACCACATTTAAAATGTTGGTTTCAGGAAGAGTTGAAAAAATTGGCTTACAAGATGAATTTTCGCCTCCTTTTTCTCCCAATGTTGTCTGTGTTTCAGAACTGTTTAGGAATGAAAAAAGCAACGTGAAATTAGGCACAAAATAATTACTTACTTTTAAGAAATACTGAACTTTCTTTTAAACAATTATATTTTACTGAAGTATATTTTACTTACAATGAAAAGAATGTACTCATTTTAAGTTTGTTTTTTTTTTTTTTGAGACAGAGCCTCAAACTGTCACCCTGGGTAGAGTGCAGTGGCATCACAGCTCACAGCAACCTCCAACTCCTGGGCTCAAGTGCTTCTCTTGCCTCTGCTTCCCAAGTAGCTAGGACTACTGGCGCCCACCACAACGACTGGCTATTTTGTTTTGATTGCAGCCATCATTGTTGTTTGGTGGGCTTGAGCTGGATTCGAACCTGCCAGCTCAGGTGTATGTGGCCGGCGCCTTAGCCGCTTGAGCCACAGGTGCCAAGCCCCATTTTAAGTTTTGATAAACACATATATGTATATATACAAGTCTGTTTAAATATATCATATATATATATCAAAGTAACCACTACCTGAATCAATAAATAAAACATTTCCATTGCCCCTCAAAGTCCCCTCAGGCACAATCCAGTATCTCCCACTTACGGCAAATGGTAATCTGATTCTATCTTTATGCATTAGTTTTCCCTTTAACCAGCTACTTTTTTTTTTAGGTATTATCCTCTTTGCTTTTGGTGTCAAAAAACTACAGAAAGTGGCTCTGACTCTAAAGAACTCATAATAAAGACCTCATAGTGGCCTAAATAAACTGCTGTAACAATATAAACATTTCAAAGCACTCAAATTCTGGTTGAGGTTATCGGTGAAGCTTCATGGAAAAGGAGATGCACGAATTTGACTTTCAAAAGATAAGATATTTTTGTTTAATTTTTTGAAAAATACTATATTCACATAGTTAAAAAAAAATCAAAAGTATAATATGCTGTGATAAACTGCCCTGCCAGTCCAGCTCTTTAGCAAATTGTTTTCTTTTCCCACACACAGTTACTACTAGTTTTAGCCCTTCCTTCCACAGGTACTTTATCTACAAACAAACAAATATGAATATTTATCTCACTGTGCTATAATAAAAAATACATTTGGTCTTGGCTCAGTGCCTATAGCTCAAGCAGCTAAGGCACCAGCCACATCCACCAGAGCTGGCGGGTTCCAATCCAGTCCGGGTCTGCCGAACAATGACAACTACAACCAAAAAATAGCTGGGCATTGTGGCAGGCAGCTGTAGTCCCAGCTACCTGGGAGGCTGAGGTAAGAGAATTGCTTAAGCCCAGGATTTGGAGGTAGCTGTAAGCTGTGATGCCACAGCACTCTAACCAGGGCAACAGCTTGAGGCTCTGTCTCAAAAAAAAAAAAAAAAAAAAAAAAAAATTATATAAAAACACACACACACACACACACACACACACACACATATATATACTTGGTCTTTGTCCCTAGTTCCTGGCATAAAGATCCTAGCACCCTGGGAACTTCAGATGGGGATAAGAACAGACTCTTCTGCTATTCATATAAGCCCCTCTCAATCATACCAGTGTCTATGCTAATGAAGTGACTCTTTTTTTTTGTTTGTTTGTTTTTTTTGACACCGAGTTTCACTTTGTCACCCTTGGTAGAGTGCTGTAGCATCATAGCTCACAATCTCAAATTCTTGGACTCAGTTGATTATCTTGCCTCAGTCTCCCAAGTAGCTGGATACCCACTAGATACCCACTACAATGCCCAGCTATTTTTAGAGATGAGGTCTTGCTCTGGCTCAGACTGGTCTCAAACTGGTGAGCTCAGGTAATCCACTCACCTCTGCCTCCCAGAGTGCTGTGACTGCAGGTGTGAGGCACCGCGCCTGACCCAATAAAGGGACTCTTGAAGGATGGGGACCAGCTGTCAGAGCAACCATGTGACTGGAGAGTTGAAACTTTAGTCCAACCTAGAGGTCTAGCAATTGAGTTAATCACCAATGGCCAATGTTTTAATCAATCACCTCTGTGTAATAGAACCTCCATAAGAGTTTGAGGTTGCTGTGAGCGAGGCTGAGGCTGTGGCACTCTAGCATGGAGCAACAGACTAAGAGTCTGTCTCAAAAAACAAACAAACAAAAGGAGTGAATGTGATAATATCTTAAGAGGATCCAGACTCTTATTCATGTTGTTTTATTTAGTTATTTATTTTCAGACAGAGGTTTACTCTGTTGCCCTAGAGTACCGTGGCATCATAGCTTATAACAACCTCAAATTATTGGGCCCAGGAGACCCTCTTGCCTCAGCCTTCCGAGTAGCTGGAACTACAGGTGCCCACCATAATACCCAGCTATTATATAATACTTTTTCTATTTTTTTTTTTTTTTTTTTTTTGCAGTTTTTGGCCAAATCTGGGTTTGAACCCACCACCTCCAGCATATGGGGCCGGTGCCCTACTCCTTTGACCCACGGGTGCTGCCCTAAGTTTTTCCATTTTTAGTAGAGATGGGGTCTTACTCTTGCTCAGCCTAGTCTAGAATTCCTGAGCTCAGGCTATCCACCCACCTCAGCTGCCCAAAGTGCTAGGATTACAGGTGTGAGCCACAGTCACTGGCTTCTCTTGTTTAAACATTGACCAGCTCACTCCTGCTTCACTGTGTCCACCTTCCTTTACCTATTTTTTTTTTTGAGATAGAGTCTCACTAAGTCACCCTCGGTAGAGTGCAGTGACGTCATAGCTCAGGGCAACCTCACTCTTGGGCTTAAGCGATTCAATTGCCTCAGCCTCCCAAGTAGCTGAGACTACAGACACCTACCACAACGTCTGGCTTTTTTTTGTTGAAGTTGTCATTGTTGTTTAGTAGGCCTGGGCCGGGTTTGAACTCGTCTGCCTAAGTGTATGTGGCTAGTATCCTATCCACTGAGCTATGGGCACTGAGCCTCCTTTACCACTCTTACAAGAGTGATTATAGTTACCACCTTCCTGCTCTAGCCACTAAACCTGACTGAAGTAACTCAACTGGTTAAGTAACCAATTCAAAAATTCTTATTTTGCTAAATAACATTCACATTTATTAGGTCTTAATGCAACCATTCTATCTTTATTCATTTTTCATTAAAAAAAAAAAAAAAAAAATTTTTTTTTTTGAGACAGAGCCTCACTCAGTTGCCCTGGCGTTATTGCTCACAGAAACCTCAAACTCTTGGGTTCAAGTGATCCTCTTGTCTCAGCCTCCCGAGTAGCTGGAACTACATAAGCCCACCACAACACCCAGCTATTATTTAGAGATTGGGTGTCACTGTTGCTCAGGCTGTTCTTGAACTCATGAGCTCAAGTGATCCACCTGCCTTGGCCTCCCAAAGTGCTAGGATTATAGGCGTGAGCCATCACACCCAGCCCAAGCAGCAAAAATCTTAACGTTTCTTTTTTTCCTTTTTTTTTTGAGATAGAGTTTCACTTTGTCACCCTTGGTAGAGTGTCATGGCATCATAGCTCACAGCAACCTCAAACTCCTCAGCTTAGTGATTCTCTTGCCTTCGTTTCCCAAATAGCAGGGACTATAGGCGTCTGCCACAACACCTGGCTATTTTTAGAGACAAGGTCTTGCTCTGGCTCAGGCTGGATGCGAACCTGTGAGCTCAGGCAATCCACCCGCCTCGGCCTCCCAAGTGCTGGGATTATAGATGTCAGCCACTGCATCCGGCCCTGCCTCAGTTTTTCATTTTCATTAGAGATGGAGTCTCACTGTTGCTTAGGCTGGTCTCAAACTCATAAGACCCAGTGATTCACCCACCTCGGCCTCCCACAGTGCTAAGATTACAAGTGTGAGGTACTGAGCTTGGCCTTGTCGGCCTTTCTTATAGAATCTCATTATTTATGACGCTGAACTTTCATACCTGAAAGCATGGTATGTTTTTCCATTTAATAAGGTCTTTTTTGTCCCATAGTAATGTTTTATACACACACACACATTTCTAGTTAAGTTTACTCCTAGATATTTCATTTTGTTTTTTATTATTGTAATGAAAGACTTTTCTTCTAGTGTATTTTTTTTTTTTTTAGATAGAATTTTACTGTGTTGCCCTGGCTAGAGTGCTGTAGCATCATAGCTCACGGCAACTTAAAACTCTTGGGCTCAAGAGATCCTCTTGCCTCCGCCACCCAAGTAGCTGGGATTACAGACACCCACCACAACACTTGGCTAGTTTTTCTATTTTTACTAGAGACAGGAGTCTTGCTCTTGTTCAGGCTGGTCTCTGGAACTCCTGAGCTCAAACAATCTACCTGCCTTGGCTTCACAGAATGCTAGGATTATAGGCGTGAACCACTGTACCCAGCCTCTTCCAGTGTATCCTTTAACTATTTACTGTCCAGGTATCTGAGAGCTATTAATTTTTCTTTATTAATTGGATAGCCTGGCACCCATACCAAATTCTTTGAGTTATCTGTCATATCTCTTAATTTTTTCTCTTGTCTTATTGCTTTGGCCAGTTGCTCCAAAACAATGTTAAATAACAAGGGACAATCTTAATCTTTCTATTATTTCTTTGCTAAACATCACGATGGTATTATTTATTTATTTATTTTTGAGACAAGAGTCTCACTATGTTGCCCTAGGTAAAGTGCCATGGCATCACAGCTCACAGCAAACTCAAATTCTTGGGCCCAAGTGATTCTCTTGCCTCAGCCTCCCAAGTAACTGGGATTACTGGCACCAGCTACAATGCCCAGCTATTTTTCAGTTGCAATCGTCATTGCTGTTTAATAGACCCAGGCAGGGCTGGAACCTGCCATCTTTGGTGCATGTGGCTGGCACCCTACTCACTGAGCTATGGGCGCCGAGCCACGATGGTCTTTAGATTAAGACAAATGTTAAGAATGTATATAATTCAAGAGTTATCCCAACTTTGAGAGAGATAAAAAAAATTCAAGAATGAATCTTTAACTTAATACATTAACTGTATGTCAATTGTTTGAAATATTTCTAGAATTAATTATGTAAAGAAAACTTACACTAGATCATCTTCATTAAAGTCTGGCTGAAGATTTTCCAGAGGAAATAAAGATCTAAAATCAATCCCCATGTTGAAAAACACAGCTGCTATATCAGACAATGATGGGATCCAGGGCCAAATTGGTGAGTCACTGAAGGTATCTAATTAACAGAAGAAATATTTTATTCTGAATTGTTGGTCTACAAACTCACACTTGCAATCTGATAGTCTGCATGTGAAACATGATTACAATGATTTTATAGAAATAACAGCTGCTAATTATATGTTAAGTTATAAAATGCTCACAGGGATTATTCATTTCCAGAAGAATGAATTTCTGTAACTCAGAAGGAAGCAACATATTTTCAAATGATTGGAAATAACATCCCAACTACTGATAACACTGGAAAATTGTATCATCTTCCGTGCCTTTACAGTCCAAACACCCAAAACAGATAAAACAGATAAACTATAAGACTTCTTTTATTATTAGGGTTTTGTTTTTTTTTTTTGAGACAGAGTCTCACTTCGTGGCTCTCAGTAGAGTGCTGTGGCGTCACAGCTCACAGCAACCTCAAACTCTTGGTCTTAAGCGATTCTCTTGCCTCAGCCTCCCAAATAGCTGGGACTACAGGCGCCTGCCACAACATCTGGCTGTTTTTTGTTGCAGTTGTTTAGTTGGCCTGGGTCGGGTTCGAACCTGCCACCCTTGGTGTTATGTGGCTGGCGCTGTAACCAGTGTGCTATGGGTGTCGAGCCTTATCATTAGGGCGTCTATATTTATTTTTATTATTAAGGCTCTCAAAGGTGAGAAACTTTTGCAACTGATGTTTTAAATATGCCTTAATGTATTATCAGTACAATACTGTTGCTTACCAAAGCCAACTACAATTAATTGCCTAATTAGTTATATATTTTGTGCAACAATTTCTACTTACTCATCAAAGTAAGCCATTGGTAAATATTAGATAACAGCTGCCACCTGGACGACTGTACAGGTATGTCCAACCTGCAGCCCTTGGGCCGAATGTGCATGTGAGGACTTCTGTGGTTATCTGTGGTGGTAGGTATTGCAAAAATAATGCACGAACTTTTTAATGCACATCAGCTTTTGTTAGGGCTTGTGTATATAATGTGAAGCCCAAGACAACTAATTTTCTTCAAATGTGGCACAGAGAAGGCAAAAGGTTGGACACTTTAAACCTTTTTTCTCTATGCTACTAGAAAAATGCAGATATTCATTTCCTGAGTTTTATTTCATTATTAAGGACTTTTGATTGCAGAAATAAATTTTTATTCCATATAATATAATATACACTTTAAAATCATAGTAAATTTATATACTTACCATTTTTAATTGTTATTTCCATTAATGTGCTTAAAATTTGCACTGACACAATACAGTCTGTATGAACAGACATCATCTGTCAAAAGTAGATCAATGATAAGGTATTAGAAAGAAAGAAAACATGAGCAACTTACCTTTTACTAGGTACACATAAAGGTTTTATGTGCATTTCATTTAATATTTGCAATAACCTTATATGAGGTCCTCATTTGGCATATGAATATAAAGGTTCAGAGAGAGTAAATACCATACCCAATATGATACATGGAGAAGGCAGAATTTAAATCCAGGTCTGATTCTGAAGTCAGGGCTATTTTTTTCCTTTTGGGGAGGGGGTTTTGCCCTGTCACCTATGCTGGCATGCAGTGATGTAATTATAGCTCTCTGTGTCCTTGGCCTCAGACTCCAGAGTAGCTGAGACCACAGGCACATGCCACCATGACCAGCATATTTATTTTTTTCATTTTTTTTAGAGAAGAGTCATGCTATTTGGCCTAGGCTAGTTTCAAACTCATGGGCTCCAGTGATCCTACTGCCTCAGTCTCCTAAGTAGCTGGGATTATAGGCACAAGCCACTGCGCCTAGACCCAGCATCAGGACTCTTCACATTCTAACATACTGCTTGTTTTTACAACTGTCATTTATAACTTGAACAACGTTAACATTTGAAACTATCAAAATATGTCTTTCTAATATTATTTCATGACATGAAACCAAAAACCATAAAGGAAAAGGCTGCTGGTTGATCACACCATAGGCAAAAATCAAACCATAAACTAGTAAAAATATTTGGAAAAATAAGATACAAAAAGTATATACAAATAATATACTTTTAAAAAGATGCTCAATACCACTAGTAATTAAAGCGATGCAATAAAAAAGTATTAGTTAACTTCAAAATTGGTTAAGATCAAGAATACTGATAATACCCAGTATTCATAAGAGTACTAGAAATGAGGGAAGTAGTCTTATGCTAGTGTGAGTGTAATTTGGTAAGTATTTTAAAGTAATTTGGCAATATTTATGGAAAATTATTGTATTTATACTTTGATATATTTAGACTTTTCACATACAGGAATTTGATGCAGAGACAATATAACTTTCTTTTTTTTTTGTCTTCTTCTTTTGCAGTTTTTGGCCAGGGCTGCGTTTGAACCTCCCACCCCCGGCATATGGGACTGGTGCCTTATTTCTTGAGCCATAGGTGCTGCCTGACAATATAACTTTCAAAAGACAATTTTATGGAAAGAAAATCTCAAGTTTAAAAAATTTAGGCTCAGTGCCTTGTAGCTCAGCGGCTAGGGTGCCAGTCACATACACCAGAGCTAGCGTGTTTGAATCCAGCCCAGGCCTGCCAAACAACAATGACAACAACAAACAAAAAATAGCCAGGCCTTGTGGCAGGTGCCTGTAGTTCCAGCTACTTGGGAGGCTGAGGCAAGAGAATCGCTTAAGCCGAGAGTTTGAGGTTGTTGTGAGCTGTGATGCCACTGCATTCCACCCTCCCTCCCAAAATCTAAAAAATCAGAATAAACTGAAAGTGATTTTAAAGTGGGTTTACCGAGAATACCTCCTCTTTTTTCCAGTACTTTGTGTTGCTATTTTACTATCTTTGTCTTTTGCTTAGGAGCCACATATTATAACAAATTTAAACCTAAAATGTAAAGAGGAATAACCCTAACTCTGCCTTCAATCAGGAATATGGCTTATGTCATTTCAAACAAAATTTATGGGACTAGTCTTTGCTATGTTTGCGTCATTGAGCTCCACCCCTAGGAGGCAGCACCATTCACAGACAAGTTGCACACAGGACAAGATTTAGATAATTTTTTTACCCAGTGGGTGGATGGGTAGGCTGGGCAATACAGTAATTTAACATATTTAAATAAATGTGTAAAGAAGGATATACAACAATTTAATGTCTTATCAATTGAGACTGGGTTAAGTAAATTATGGTATAGCCTGACATAAGAATCCAATACTATAAAGCCTTTAAAAAGAATAATATAGCTATACTTACTCTGACACGAAAAATTCAAATTTATTGTTACCCGAAGCAAACAATTTATAAAACATATTCTGATGTCCTGTTTATGTTAAAGTTACATAGCAATTTTTGTATGCAGAGAACACTCTAGGAAACACTGATCAAAATGTAACAGATTCTGGAAATAAGGTCTTAGAAAGCGTTCAGCCATCTTTTAAAAAAAATAATTTAATCCCCTTTCCATTTCACTTGAACTTTCACAATCAAAAATGAATTCTTGGCTTGGTGTCCGTAGCTCAGAGGTTAGGGCGCTGGCCACGTGCACTGGGGCTGATGGGTTTGAACCTGGCCTGAACCTGCTAAACAAACAAACAAACATAGCCTGGCATTGTGGCAGGTGCCTGTAGTCCCAGCTACAGGGGAGGCTGAGGCAAGAGACTCATTTGAGCCCCAGAGTATGAGGTTGCTGCAAGCTGTGACGCCACAGGCACTGTACCAAGGGTAACATAGTGAGACTCTGTCTCACAAAAAAAAGAAAGAAATCTTTTTGAAAATTTAAAAAAAAGGCTGGGTGCCCTGTGTCACTTCTATAAACCTAGCACTCTGGGAGGCAGAGGCAGGTGGATAGCCTGATCTCAAGAGTTCAACACCAGCCTGAGCACAAACAAGACCCCATCTCTACTAAAAGTAGAAAAACTAGCTGGGCGTTGTGGTGGGTGCCTGTAGTCCCAGCTACTCTGAGGACTGAGGGAAGAGGAGGATCACTTTAGCTTAACAGTTTGAGGCTGCTGCATTCTGAGAGGCTAAGGGGGGTGGATTGCCTGAGCTCACGAGTTCTAGACTAGCCTGAGCAATAGCAAGTCCTTGTCTCTATTAAAAACAAACAAACAGGGCGGCGCCTGTGGCTCAGGGAGTAGGGCACCAGTCCCATGTACCCAGCGTGGCGGGTTCGAACCCAGCCCTGGCCAAAAAACAAAAACAAAAACAACCAAAAAACTGCAACAACAAAAAATAAAAAAACAAAACAAACAAACAAACAAAAAAACCCAGGCATTGTGACAGGTGTCTGCAGTCCCAGCTACCAGCTACTTGGGAGGCTGAGGCAAGAGAATTGCTTAAGCCCAATAGTTTGAGGTTGCTATCAGTTGTGATGCCAGGGCACTCCTTTGAGGGTGACAAAGTAAGACTCCATCTCAAAAAAAAAAAAAAGACTCTGAGGTTGAGCTATGATACCATAGCACTTTACTCAGGATAACAGTCAGACTGTCTTGGAGGGAGGTAGGATGGGAGGTAGTAAACTCTTTCTAGTCTACTATACTTACTCATGATAAAAAAATCACAAAAATGCGAACATTTTTTATGTTTTAAATTTACAAACTACTAGTTAGGACTATAGGGTAAATTCTGTCGTACTTTCTAAAATATACTTAAAAAGTTACATTCTCCACTATGAAAACAGACTTGAAATTGAAAAGGAGAATCAAGACAAAGTGTCTTACACAGAGAAAGTGTTTACTGAATGATTATTAGTTGGATTTCAAAGAATAAGTATTTGGGCAGTGCCTGTGGTTCAAAGGAGCAGGGCACCGGCCCCATATGCCGGAGATAGCGGGTTCAAACCCAGCTCTGGACAAAAACTGCCAAAAAAAAGAATAAATATTTAAGAGTCCAAAAACTCTTAAATGAAGATATGCTTATATATGTCATGATTAGGGTTTTAAAGGCTATAATGATGGGGGCCCACATCAAGAAGATAAAACATCGATAAATGCAAAGTCTTACTTGTACGTTTAAGAAACGACATGTACAGTTAAAGACTAATGAAGCCCTGGTATGACAGCAAATGAAGTTTTGAATAGTAATCATTAGAAATATGTGGGTGGGATAAATGGGTAAAAGGCTTACTGGAATCCTGGTACAACGGACCTTATCTAGAGCATGTGTTCATTTACTTGGGGGAATAGGAGGGAACACTTTAGGAGTAACACTGACAAACTATTCCTTTACCCAGATGTCACCTTAACAGAAGACCATTATTAATTATCTTATATTTTACAAAGGCAAAGACTAGGCATAGGAGCTCATGCTTATAATCCTAGCACTTTGGGAGGACAAGGCAGAAGGACTGCTTGAGGCTAGGAGTTCGAGACCAGCCTGAGCAACAGAGCAAGACCCTTGCCTCTACAAAAAATAAGAAAAATTAGCCAGGCATGGTAGTATGCACCTATAGTCCTTACTACTTGGGAGGCTGAAGCAGGATGGATCACCTGAGCCCAGGAATTTGAGGTTGCAATGAGCCATAGCAATGCCACTTTGTACTCTAGTCTGGGCAACAAAACAAGGCTGTCTCAAAAAAATTAAAAAATTAAAAAAAAAAAAAAAAAGGTAAACTTTCTCATCCTAGTATTCCCTGCATCTATCTGAGCATATTTTCTTTTCTTTTCTTTTTTTTTGAGACAGCAACCTCAAACTCCGAGGCTCAAGCAATCCTTCTTGCCTCAGTCTCCCAAGTAGTGGGACTACAGGCATCCACTACAATGCCCAGCTATTTTTTTTAGAATTGGGTCTCTTGCTCAGGATGGTCTTTGAACATCTGAGCTCAAGGAATCCACCTGCCTCAGCCTCCCAGGGTGCTAGGATTACAGATGTGAGCTACCATGCTTGGTCTCATGCTTTAATTTTCTTCATAGCATCTATTATCTGACACACTATTATCTATAAATGTACATGCACACATTTCATTGTTTGTCTCATCTACACTAGAATACGGACTTTATAAGATCAGAGACACTGATATTTTCAGTGCTATTTTCTCCAATGCCTTGCACAGCTGCGCTCCAAAATACCAATTATATTCAAAAAGGCTGTAGTAGAATATCTATTCAGTTCTCACCAAATACGAGATTCCTTGAAATGCTCTCTTAAAGCCCACAATAGAAACCCTATATATTTTTCCTACTTCTCACTTCACATATTTATATATAGTAACTATAGTTCTCTGATACCATTGATTTTTTTGTTTATATGATTTCTGGGGTAAACATTTACATATTATAAAGAATTCTTTTATGCTATGAATCTTTTTCCTCCAATAGGTATTCTTCATACATTTACGATTTTATTAAAGTGAACATTCTAGTAACCTGTCTCCAAAAAAAAAAGTTACCACACCACATAAATAAAACAAAAAATAATTATTTAAGCAGATTTAAGTGTTAAATATGAATGGGGAAAAGAAATAGTTGGATTCGCACCTCCATAATATTCATATAAATGGGAAAATATTAGTATACAATTGAAATGCTGAAAATATATACATAGGCATCCTCATAAACATAATAAAAGTTAAAAAAAAATTAGAGATATAAGCATTAGGAGACCCCTTTCAAAACAAACTACATGAGTGTTAAGTCAGTGACAAATTAAAAAAAACTTAAAAAAATAATAGTGATTAACTAGAGTGATGAAATGTCTCAGGCACAATTACCGTTACTGACTATACTACACAACTTCTACATTAGCATTTCCTTTGTAATCTCTCTCTCTCTCTCTCTTTTGTAGACAGAGTCTCATTATGTGGCCCTCGGTAGAGTACCATGGTGTCACAGCTCACAGCAACCTCAAACTCTTGGGCTTAAGAGATTCTCTTGCCTCAGCCTCCCAAGTAGCTGAGACTATAGCCACCCGCCACAATACTGAGCTATTTTGTTGTTGTTGTTGCAGTTGTCATTGTTGTTTAGCAGGTCTGGGCTGGGTTTGAACCCACCAGCCCTAGTGTATGTGGCCTGCACACTAACCACTGAGTTACGGGCGCCAAGCCTATAATCTCTTTGTATTAACTCATTTTGCTTCATTCTCACCTACTGAAATCATAGGTTTAATGTACAGAGGTTTTTTTCTCTAGCAATGGGCAAGTAAAATTATAATTTAATTAAAGTTTGTTTTTGACTGGAAAATATAGTAGGAAGTAGGTACTATAAACCTCTAAACATTTTTTCTTACCCGGAATAGCCACTTTAACACAGGTACAGGACACTGAACATAGTGATAAGCAGAGGTAAGGAAACCTTGTGTTGTCAAAAAAATCTGATCTGTTTTTCCTGATCTGAAAAAATAAAGTGAAACCAGTATGACTGTTAGCTTCATGACAAAACACTTCTACTGCTTCCACCACCATCACATCTGACATAATCAGGGAAATGAGCAAGCAAATTGTCCTTAGTCCATGGAAATAGGCTCTATACCAATATAGATGAGTTGCTCATAAAAGAAATACAACTGATGGCCTATAAAGCTGATTCAAACTGTTGGCTTGGCTCCACATTTATCTGCTGGACAAAGCTACATTTGCTTGCAGTGTGGACAGAGATCATATCAAGTCTCAGGATATCTGCTTTTACCAGCTTGGGAATATACTTCATAAAACTCAGGACCAGAATTAGTCTTTAGACTAATTAGTCTTTAGACCTGAGATACCATGTACTGAGAGAAATTAGACCAGTTTGGGTAGAAACTACTAGTTGCCCATCCCCACATCTATTTTTACCTATCTTCTTGCTAACTGAACTCTGATTTTCAGGTGGGAACACTGGCTCCTGAAACAAACGTCACTTCCAACCTCCCTTGTAGCCAGGTGCAGCCATGTTAACTAACTTCTATCCAATTAACTGTAAGTAGAAATGTGTAGAATTTCTGGGAATTTGTACATAAATGCTGAAGTTTCAATACCACCTGGAAGCTACAGGTGCTGAGAATGGTGAAGACAGATTATATGGTGAAACCAACACACCAGTCTTTAAATATACTTTTTGCTTAAGCCATTGTTGTTTTGATAGTCACTGCTATTATATATTCATCTTAATCCTAATAAAAGCATATGAAGTGCCAAACAACTGTCCTACACTGCTTCCTATAATTAAATGAGAAAACACAAAGAGGAGTACTAATAAGAGGATTAGGAAATTTGATAGATAATAGAAATTAACCCTTTAAAAGATTACAATGGTCAGAAGTCTTAGAATAACTTTTTATATATAAAAAAGTAAAATGTCTGTTTTTCTACTTACTTAAGAATAAGCTTTTCTACAGCACTTTGTCCAATAAAACCAGAGTCTCTTAAATCCAATGTATACTGATTGAAAATTTTTCCAGAATTGAGGAAATTAAATATTTCTTCACCTGGATGATGATCAGGAATAGCGTCAATTGTAACTGAAAATTTCTTTAGAAATTCCCTGAAACAAAAAAGTTCAGTGAATATCATCTAGTTACACTACACATGGTTTTGTACTAAAAAGCTGGGTAAAATAAAAAAAAAATTTTTTTTTTTTTTGAGACAGAGCCTCAAGCTGTCACCCTGGGTGGAGTGCTGTGATATCACAGCTCACAGCAACCTCCAACTCTTGGGCTCAAGCAATTCTCTTGCCTCTGCCTCCCAAGTAGCTGGGACTACAAGCGCCTGCCACAACGCCTGGCTATTTTTTTGGTTGCAGTCATTGTTGTTTGGCGGGCCTGGGCTGGATTCGAACCTGCCAGCTCAGGTGTATGTGGCTGGCACCTTAGCTGCTTGAGCCACAGGTGCTGAGCCAAAACTTTTTTTTTTTTTTTGAGACAAAGTCTCACTATGTCAACGTTGGTAGAGTGCTATAACTTCACAGCTCACAGCAACCTCAAACTCTTGGGCTTAAGCGGTTCTCTTGCCTCAGCCTCCCAAGTATCTGGGACTACAGGTGTCCACCATAATGCCTGGCTATTTTTTGTTGCAGTTGTCATTGTGGTTTAGCAGGCCTGGGCCAGGTTTGAACCCGCCAGCCTTGGTGTATGTGGCTGGCACTGTAACCATTATGCTAAAGGCGCTGAGCCAAGAAAACTTTTTAAAACCAATGTTAATCTCAAATTAGAAGACTAGCATGAGAAAAAGTATGCTTTGCTTAAAAGCCACTAGATGTGTGAAAAGCAACAATAACCAAGATATAACTTGGCCCTAACATTTGCCTTTCAAACCCATCACAGATGGATTAGAAACCCCTCAAAAATTATTAACTAATAGCCATCTACAGCTCATTTATTTTATAAAAACAAAATGGAAAAGTGTAAAAACTTACAAGGGGCATATATACATTATGAAAAATGTTGTACCTGTGCTCTTCCAAGAGGCCATCTTCATCATCTGTGCTGTCTTGATCTCCAATTCTGATTGGGGATTTAATGCCTCGGCCCTGCTGTATATCTTCTTGTAGTTGCTTCTGCAGTTCATCTAGCCTAAAAATCGAGAAGAATGCTGTAATAAGTAGTTTCTCTAATCCCAGCAATTTGGGAGGCTGAGGCAGGAGGACTGTTTGAGGCCAGGAACTTGAGACCAACCTGGGCAATAGTGAGACTCCATCTCTACAAAAAATAAAAAAATTAGCTGGGTGTGGTGGTGGCATGCACCATAATCTCAGTCACTTGAGAAGTTGAGGCAGTGAGGTTGCACTGAGCTATGATGATGCCACTGCACTCTAGCCTGGACAAAAGAGAGACCCTGTCTCAAAAAAACAAAACCAACGAAACAAAACAAAACAACTATCCTTATTAGAAGAATAATGAGTATAGAAAAAGCAAATCTAAATTAAATTATAAAAAATATACATGGGAGGCAGGGTACGGGTGGTTCATGCCTATAATCCTAGCACTTTGGGAGACTGAGGCAGGTGGACTGCCTGAGATCATGAGTTCGTGACCAGCCTGACCAAGAGCAAGACCCCCCTCTAAAAACAAACAAACAAACCCCCCCCCCAAAACACCAGCTACTCGGGAGGCTGAGGTAAGAGAATTGCTTCAGCCTAAGAGTTGGAGGTTGCTGTGAGCTGTGATGCCACAGCACTCTACTGAGAGTGACATAGTGAGACTGTCTAAAAAAAAAATAGGTAAGCATTGTGGTGGCCACCTGTAGTCCCAGCCACTAGAGAGGCTGAGGCAAGAGAATCGCTTAAGCCCAAGAGTTCGAAGTTGCTGTGAGCTATGATGCCATAGCACTCTACCTAGGGAGACAAGTGAGATTCTGTCTGAAAAAAAAAAAAAAAAATATATATATATATATATATATGCATATAATAGTTTACCCCCCAGATAAAAAAATCTTTACTTTATACCTAAAAGCAGTACCAAAGAAAACCCTTATGAAGTACTTTGTTATATGACAATTTTAGTTATACTACAGATCAAATTATGTCTCCCAAATACATCATGATGTATAATTTTTACTAAGTCAGTCTAGTTTAGGTCCTAAGCTTTTACTCAGCTAGCAATATGCTATCAGAATAGTGTTCCATTGCATAAAAGACTTGAATACGTCTCGATAGCTGGGACTTCAAGAATGATCTGTTCAAAGAGAATGGGAAAAGAAAAATGGCAAGAAACAAAAATCACTAATTTGGTTATCCTCTCTAATCTTTAACCTTTATTTGAGTTCTAGCAGACACACAACCTGAAGTTAATTATGCTTTCTAGGAGTAGTTGTTGTTATTACCATAACCAACACAACACTTACTGAGCGCTTATGTGACATCATACTAAGGGCTTTATGTATTAACTTTAAATCATTGCAACAATCCCACAGTTTTTTGGAGACAGGATCTCATTCTGTTTCTCAGGTTGGAATGTAGGGGCAAGATCATAGCTCACTCCAACCTCAAGTCATTTTCCCAGCTTAGCCTCCCCAGTAGCTGAGACTTCAGACACCAACTACCATGCTTGGGTTTAACCAAGGTTCTTACTCCCGATGGATATCATTACAGAAAAGAGCCTACCATCAGATTAAACTGGTACTTCTGCCTCTGATCTGTCCAACACTTAGTTTTAAATAAACAACTCCAGATTTCACATCACAGATCATATGAACTCATGAAACAGTTAAATAATTTAAAATTATTTAATTTCACTAATTAAATTCAGAGAGGGGAAAACATCTAACCTATTAATTGTTCTATAGTTGGCTACTTAGTTATCAAGTTTGAGACTCATAGCATATACCAGCTTCTACCTAATCAAGTCAGCTGAGCTCTGAGTGAAGTTCTCTGGGCTAGTTTCAAGGGTATTTCCTGAATTAACAAAGAATATATTTTTCCCCTTTCATTAGCAAAAACAGTCTGCAATTAGTCACATAAATGTCATTAGGATCATTATAAATCTCAACTTTCTGATTTCTGTGTATGTGTACATCATGACTGTAAATTTCAAGAGTAACTTGATATAGATGTTTAAAAAATTCTGTGTGCAAACAACCCAATGACAAACAGGCAAAGAATCTGAGAAGACATTTCTCCAAAGAGGCTATACAAGAGGCCAATAAACACTTGAAAAGATGTTTAACATCATTAGTCATTAGGGAAATGCAAATCAAAACCATAAGGAGCTAAGACTTTGCATCCACTAGAACAGTGGTTCTCAACCTTCCTAATGCCACGACCCTTTAATACAGTTCCTCATGTTGTGGTGACCCCCAACTAAAAAAATTATTTTCGTTGCTACTTCATAACTGTAATTTTGCTACTGTTATGAATAGTAATACAAATATCTGATATGCAGGATATATTTAGACGACCCCTGTGAAAGGGTCATTTGACCTCCAAAGGGGTCATGACCCACAGGCTGAGAACCACTGCACTAGAACAACTATTATTAAAACAGAAAAGAAGGGAGGGAGGCAGGAAGGAAGGAAGGAAAGAAATAACAAGTGTTGGCAAAGAACTGGAGAAACTGGAACCATTCAGTTGTCAGTGTGACTGTACAATGATGCAGCCACTGTGGAAAATAGTGTAATTAAACGGAATTACCATATGATCCAGCAAGTCCACTTATAAATATATTAACAATGTAAGTGAAGGGACTTACACTGGGACTTGAAGAGATTTATATACCCATGTTTATAACAGCATTGTTCACAATAGCCAAAAAGTAGAAGCAACCATCAACAGATGAATAAA
This sequence comes from Loris lydekkerianus, assembly GCA_963574355.1. Taxonomy (NCBI): domain Eukaryota; kingdom Metazoa; phylum Chordata; class Mammalia; order Primates; family Lorisidae; genus Loris; species Loris lydekkerianus. The sequence continues at coordinate 65,966 of CAUYPK010150502.1, read as the reverse complement.
CAAAATTGTTATATACATAATACAATGGACTAACCAACCTTAAAAGAAACGAATTTCCGACACTTGCTATGACACAGATGAACTTTGAAGACATTACTCTAAATGAAAGAAGCCAGCTATAAAAAGACAAATATTTTATGAATCCACTTATATAAAGTAACTAGAATAGTTAATTTCATATAGACAGAAAGTAGAAAGTAGTTGCCAAGGTCATGGGGGAAGGGTAGTATGGGTATGGAGCTTCAGTTCGGGAAAACGTGAATGTCACTGAACTGTATACTTAAAATGGTTAAAATGATAAATTTTATGTTATATGTTTTACAATATTAAAAAAACACAAATTCTACCCATGCTTTTGAGCAAGAATTTCAGCTGTTAGAAACTAATTGTGACAAACAGAAAGGAATTCATATTATTACTTAATGCAGTATATACTATGAAACCTGGATCCAGCCTATGAACAAGAGTGTATCTTATTTCTAACATAGTTGACAACAGAAAAACTATTATAATGGCACTTGCACAAAATGCATGCTAACTTATGGGGTTTTTTTTTTAGGTAAATTAAAAGTACAAAGTACTCTAACAAAGAATAAAAAGCCATACAAACATGCACAATGTTTAATTTAGTAAATAATTCTTGATGCTAACTAACCTTTGTGTGTCTTCCATCTCCTTCACTAGACGCTCTAAAGTATTTGTGTAAGTTCCTGTATGAACATTTTCCTAAAATAAGAAGAAAATTTAGAAATGCTTTACAATATATCTTAGTAGAAAACTAGGATGTTTTAAGTTATTCAGAGTACTAAAGACTATTTTCCTTCAATAACCTGGGCCAGGATGATACCTTTCTTAAAGAAGAATTTTCATCGTCATGCTCTATGCTCTAAATCTAGTATTTTGTACTGCAGGCAACTTGATCTTATCATCTATTAAAAAAGCCACTACTTACAAAATGCTGCTAGGCTTAGGATCTCACTACAAACACTCAAGGGCTCTATGGCTACCTCGTCTTTACTTTTAAGTTTTATTTTAGTGGAATCAAACTAGTAAATTTTAAGTGTTACCATGGCATATTAATACCTTCCCCACCAAATTTTACAGACATCTTAGAATTTAATTCAGTTTATTCCCAAGATAGAATTAAGCATTTTATAAATAAAATTGCACACCACAATTAACAACATTTCTACACTCTACCTTCATTTACAGCAGTGGTCTCCAAAGCAGGGGTGTGCAAGGTGATCCATTGGGGTGCAGGAAGAAAATAATAGAACTTCTATTTATATGGAACTTCTATAGAAACTCCAGTAGAACTTAGTCTATAGTAACTTCTACATAACTTCTATAGGAAAATACTTATTTTTTTCCTTCTTTCTTCTAAATTCTGTTTTTGCATATGCTTTAGAAAGTACACAGTATTATAGTGGTACATGTATATAATATTTAAGTACATATATATACTGGGGTACATGCTCAAAAATTGTTTTTACGAATAGATGTGTCTTGAGATCAAAAAAGTTTGGAGACCACTGATTTACAGTAATAAAACTAAAGATGGGGGAACTCATTTACCAAACAAGAATTATACCAGTTTCAGTCCAATTATAAGTTGTAATAAATATTGAATTTTAAAGTTCTAACAATCTATTCCTCTTTTCACTAGTCAATCCATCTTTCCCTCTCCAAGTAAAGGTAAATGTCACAGAGCTACTACTTACTATATAGTCTGATGACTGAGATCTAAGCCCCTTGGAAAGAGCAGAAGGCTTTCCTGTAGTTGCAGGAGTTTGATTGAAGTTCAAAGCCATTATTTCTTCCAGTGATTTTAATGTTTCCTCTTCCTCATCACTGTCTAGGTTGTAACCTAAACTTTCTTCATCACTATCAAAATCACCCCTTAGTTTTCTTTTCAGTGCATTGCTACCTGCATTTGAATTTCCTGAACTCTCTTTGTCTGAAGGGACTTCATCTGAAGGTGTTGTAGGGCTTGGGATACATGGCACAACTTCCAAAGTAGCTGGGGGAGACTTTGTAGGAGTGCCATATTCTGAAGGCAAAGATTCCCCAGAAATTTTCCCTGAAGATACATTAGAATCAGTTTTATTAGTCTTTGCTTTGTGTTCTTTGTATTTGGAGGATTCTGCAGAATGCCCAGAACATTCTTTAGATGAGGAACACTCTTTATCTCTTTTAGGAACCGGAAGAGTGCAATTTTTAGCATTTAATGGTACCCGAGAAGAGCCAGCACTCGGAACATGGGAAAGTAAAGGTAGAAGTTTTGTCTCCTTTGATGTCACAGAGCTAGCACTTTTACTTTTCTGAAGGTTGCTAGCTTTTTTAATCGTAGATTTTTCCTGAGGTAAATGTAAGTGGGGTTTCTGTATCTTAGTCTCTTTGGTACTTGCCACACGGATTTGGTCACTATTCCTAGAAGAATGGTGGCCAGAATTTGAAGGTGCCAAGCCTGCAGAGGAGCAACTAGTTTCATCATTTGGTTCCTTGGCTATATCTTCCAAGCGCAACACACCACCAGGTGTCTTCAGTGCAATATGTTTTATAAATTTTTCTCTCTGATGTGGTCCATCAGGACGCTTCTCAAGGAAGGACTCTTTTGCTTTTGGTATCACAGATTCTCTTGTGCTTTTCATATCTGAGTCCACAGAATTCCTTTTTCTTTTGTCAGGGAATTTATTCTGCTTAGAGCCTGCTAAAATTTAATTTTTGCCAGATTAGTGAAAAGTATACTCTCCTGTTTCAGTAAAGTTTATTCAGTGTCTAGAATACCCTGTTGAAATGTTTAAATTCTAAAAGTTCAAGTTGAGATTATTCACCACATAAGAAATAAGGAAAAAGAGTTAATATCATTTACCAACTAGATAAATACTAGTGTTCAAGAAACTTAAAGCTAATAACAAATGCTCATTTTCATTCCAATGTCATGAAAAGTTTACAATATTAACAGAAATTAAAGGTGTCACTCACTAAAACATAAACAAGTGTATATTTATAGGAAGGAAAGGATTGCATAGGCACTTCTCCTCAAAGTGGATATTCTTTTACACCTAGGATTACTTGATTCCACTGGTTACCGAAATGTTAACATTTCTACATTTAAATGTATAGTACTTTAAAACACATCTATGAAAACTAGTTGAAGGCAGATAAATTTTCTCATAAAAAATTTTTACACTAGTTCTTAATTACTATTTATTTTTACCCATCTATCCCTCTAGTCTTTAGCTATGTTATGAATTGTGTCCCCCCAAAAATGATATGTTGAAGTCCTAACCCCAGAACTCTGGAATGTGACCTTAATTGGAAATAGAGTTTATAGGCATCATTGAATTAAAAATCAGGTCATTAGGGGTGGGTGGCAAAGCAGTATGACCAGTGTCTTTATAAAAGGGGAAATTTAGACACAGAGACAGAGATGCACAGAAGACAAAGTGAAAATACACAAAGATGCTGTGTGACTGGAGTGATGCATCTGCAAGCCCAAGAATACCAAGGACCCCAGGTGAACACCAGAAATCAGAAGAGGTAAGGAAGTATGCTCCCCTAGAGTTGCCAGAGAAAGAAGGGCCCTTCTGCTATCTGGATTTTATACTGCTAGCTTCTAGAACTGAGAGACAATAATTTGTTGTTTTATCCCAACCTGGTTTTGGTACTCTGTTACAGCAGTACCATTATTGAGAGACAATAATTTATCCCAACCTTGTTTTGGTACTCTGTTATAGCAGCCCTAAGAAACAAATACAAGGGGGGTGTGTGTGTGTTGTGTGTGTATTCTAGAGAGAGGGTCTTGCTCTATCACAGGCTAGAGTGCAGTGGTACCACCAAAGCTCACTGCAGCCTCAATTGTTGGGCTCTAAGTGATCCTCCTGCTATTGACTCTCAAAGCACTGGGATTACAGGCATACACCACAGTGTCTGGTCTAAAGATGTCTATGAGTGGGACCCAGTGGCTCATGCCTGTAATCCTAGCACTCTGGGAGGCTGAGGCAGGTGGATTGCCTGAGCTAACCGGTTTGAGACCAGCCTGAGTCAGAGCAAGACCCTGTCTCTAAAAACAGCTGGACATTGTGGCAGGTGCCTGTAGTCCCAGCTACTCAGGAGGCTGAGGCAAGAGAATCACCTGAGCCCAAGAGTTTGAGGTTGCTGTGAGCAATGACACCACAGCACTCCTCTGAAGGCTTTGTCTCAAAAAAAAAAAAAAAGCAACAAATAAAGCTGTCTATATTTATTACAGCCCCACCTAAAGCACTTTAATAGCTACATATATTTGAGTTAACCAGTTAGAAAAAAATTTATATTGTGCTTTAAATTGTTGTTTTGGGCCAGCAGCTCATGCCTATAATCTCAGCTCTCTGGGAGGCTGAGGCAGGAGAATCACTTGAGCTCAGGAGTTTGAGACCAGCCTGGGCAAGAGTGAGACTCCATCTCTACTAAAAATAGAAACATTAGCTGGTGGGCACCTGTAGTCCCAGCTACTCAGGAGGCTGAGGCAGAAGGATCACGTGAAGGAGTCTGAGGTTGCTATGCGTTAGGTTGATGCCAAGGCACTAGCCTGGGTGACAGACTGAGACTCTGTCTCAAAAAAAAAAGGGTAGCAAGATGGGTGATAAAGGAGGAAAGGTTAACAGGTGCAAAAATATAGTTAGATGGAGTGAACAATATTTGATAGCACAACAAAGTGACTACAATGAAAAGGAAATTAGGATATAATTTAAAATAACTGAAGGAGTGGAAATGGAACGTTCCTAACCCAAGGACATAAATGCCTGAGGTGAGAGATACCTCACTTACCCTGATTTGATTAATTCACATTGTATATCTGTATCAAAAAATTACATGTATTGCAGGACACAATTGTAAGAGGAACTTTACCTGACAAATGCAATTAGTGTAACCTGATTCTCTGTACCCTCAACGAATCCCAAATTAAAAAAAAAAAAAAAAAAAAAAAAATTACTTATTCAGGATCCACATGCCTTCAAAAAAACAAACAAACAACAGCAAAAAAAAATCACATTCATTAAGAGTAGCATACAGGGTGGTGCCTGTGGCTGAAAGGAGTAGGACGCTGGCCCCATATACCGAAGGTGGTGGGTTCAAACTCGGCCCCGGCCAAAAATTGCACACACAAACAACAACAAAAAAACAGTACCATACAAAAGTATATAAGTATTATGTATCTATAATAATTTAAAATAAAAATTAAAACATGAGAATATTATTCATTAAAAATTCACTATTTATACAATCAGTAGTCTCAAAGTCCAATTTCCTTAAATCAAATTTTCTGCACACCAACGTCTCAACTCCCAAAGTTGTAGTAGAAAACCCCAAAAACCAAACTGGAGAGTTAGCCAATTATAATTTGGACAGCTTCATTAATACATAATCTGAGAAATTCAATTTATAAAAATGAAATTAAACAATCAATTAATGAAACAAATGCTCTTACCTCTGTTCTTTCACAGATGTCTCCCATTACCTGAAAAAATCTTTTTTCTTTTTCTTTTTTTAGTCTCACCCTGTTGCCCAAGCTAGAGTACTAGGGTGTCTGCCTACCACCACGCCTGACTAATTTTTTCTGTTTTTAGTATATACTGGGTCTCACTATGTTGTTCAGGGTGGTCTCAAACTCCTGAGCTCAAGGGATCCTCCAACCCTGGCCTCCAAGAGTGCTAGGATTATAGGTATGAGCCACCATGCCCAGCCTCTGAAGAAATCATTCCATGCCTACCCAGTTTTCTGGGGTTAAAGATCTTATAAAAAAAGGACAGGGGTTACTTACAAGGCAGGATGAGAAATCAAATGACCACACAAATAAAAGAAAATATGGTTTGGGTAGAGTTATACTCATTATCTTAAGTTTGACATTACAAAGAAGATAGCTACAGAGCTGCCAATTTGAGTTTTATTCTACAGGGTGTCCGAAAAGTTGCCATACATAGGGAAAATAGGAAATTATAACTAAATCTACCTTTATCTACAAAATATTCCTTATAAAATTTTACCAAGATGTGGCCAATGTGTGGGGAATATTTTGTAAAATTCTATAGTGAGTATTTTGTAAATAAAGGTGTATTTAGCTACTATTTCCTACTTTATATGGTAACTTTAGGGGTGACTTCTTGGATACCCTGTTTCCTAGAGAAATCAGGTAATATTTATTTATTTAATTTATTAATTTATAAGTCAGATTATTTATTTATTGAGACAGATTCTCAAGCTGTCACCCTGCGTGGAGTGCCGTGGTATCACAGTTCACAGTAACCTCCAACTCCTGGGCTCAAGCAATTCTCTTGCCTCTGCTTCCCAAGTAGCTGGGACTATAGACACCCCCCACAACGCCCAGCTATTTTTTGGTTGCAGCCATCATTGTTGTTTGGCGGGTCCGGGCTGGATTTGAACCCGCCAGCTCAAGTGTATGTGGTTGGCGCCTTAGCTGCTTGCGCCACAGGAGCTGAGCCAAGTCAGATAATTTAAATATAGCTGGTAAAGATGAGAAATTCCTTTTCCTCAGGGATTATTCAGGATATATCCAGGAGACAGAAACTGTGGAAAATGTTTGAACAATTTAGCTAATTAAGAGCTTTCAGAGAAAGGTGAATTGGTACTGCAGACAGGATTCTCTTTTGTATGCTCTTCAAAACAGTGAATTGTAAAATTTTCATATTTTTTTTGCACCTTTGGTACAGCCTATAGACTAGATATTTGTTTTACAACTTTTCAAGTATCTATTAATATATAAGATACTTAAATAAAAGAAAGATTGAGTTTGTAAAAAGAAAAAAGGAAAAAGCCAATGGCCATTAATTGGAGATTGGTCATTAATAAATTACAGAATGTATTAGTGATGGATTAAATTTGACCTCAGAATTCAACCAAAGGACAAGGTTTTTGAAGATAAAAGAGCCAAATACCTACTCTACCAATGTTTCTAAAATCCCTGAGCATATGTATTATTAATGATTGTGTTAGCATGTATATCACCATTTCACAATTAATAAGTTGTAACAACAGTAAGATGAACAAGAATATGATTTGGATTTTTTAAATAACTATTCACTATCACATGAAGTAAGCATTCTTAATGTTATTGAGAGTGAAAAATCTCTGTCTTTTATAAGGTGAAATTCTGCTAATGTCAGTCAACTCAAGTGTAAATGCGTATTTATTATTTTAAAAGTATACCACTGTAATTATTATGAAGTACATGCAAAAATATTACAAATGGGGGGAGAAGGGAGAAGGGGCATTGGTGTGCTCTCATTTAACAGCACAATGTAAGGGTATGTAGCACGCCTTCTGGGTGAGGAACACAACTATGACAGGGACTTTACCTAATAAATGCAAACAGTATAACCTAATTGTTTGTAACCTCATATTAATCTGAAATAAAAAAAATTAAAAAATAAAAAGAAAGGGCGGCACCTGTGGCTCAGCAAGTAGGGCGCCAGCCCCATATATGGAGGGTGGCGAGCTCAAACCCCACCCCGGCCGAACTGCAAAACAAACAAACAAAAAAAAATAGCCAGGCGTTGTGGCGGGCACTTGTAAAAAGTGAAGTCCGAGCTACTTGGGAGGCTGAGGCAAGAGAATTGCTTAAGAGCTGGAGGTTGCTGGGAGCTGTATGACACCACAGCACTCTACCAAGGGCGATAAAGTGAGGCTCTGTCTCTTAAAAAAATAAAAATACAAATAAATAAATAAAAAGAAATATTACACATGAGCCAATTTAAAAAAATTAGAAATAATATAAGTGAAGGCAATCATCTGAAATCTGCCTCTGAAAATATGCATAAAGTATCCTTTTTAAGCAGTGCTCAAAAACTTCATTATGTGGAATTATATAAATAAAACTACTTTAGCCACCACTAATGAAACTTGGAAATCTTAGAAATGAAAAGAATAATTTTGTTTTTATCTTAAGTCATTATCAGAGAAATAGGCTAAATAAATTGGTGACAACATCAGCAGCAGTACTCCTTATACTTGCAGAGATAGCCTAAAAATATTTTGTTCTTCTATTTACCTCAGTGTGGAGTGATCATAATTATTCAGTATTACAAATGTGCAATGCAGTGAGTGCTGGAGCAATCTCCTGGTTGAGAAATTATTGTTCTTGTACAATAATGTCAAAATTCACCATAATTTGGTCATATAATTAAATTATATACATAAAGTAAATAAAAAATACATAAAGCTTCAGATTTTTCCTAAGTCCGAAGTTCTTTCTATGATGGTAAAACAGTTTCAGCCTTGGCTGAAGATTGACTTTAACAGTCGAGAATGCTTGGACAAAATAGAATGCACCTCTAGAATAAAAATAAATGAAATAATACATGAAACCTAAGAAGGAGTCAGAACAGTTTCTCTGTACCTGTTTTTTCATCTCTAAAGTAAACTACCCTGTAAGATTGTGAGAATCAAATGAATTAAAAGTACATAGAACAGGGCATAGGACACTGTAAGTGCTTAATGAATTTGGGCTATTATTATCTGTGATGTATCTTATTGAATGTAGGGATGTGTAAAGTCCATTTTTTGAAGTTTATACTTACAGCAGGAAAAAAAACCCGATACCACAGATATTACTGGTTGTCATTTCTGTGGGTCTTTCATTTACTATGTTACATATTTCTGCAGTATTTGAATTTTAATGTTGTTTTCTATTTTTTAAGAAAAGATACTTTAAGAAGTACTGGGCCAGGCATGGTGGCTCATGCTTATAATCCTAGCACTCTGGGAGGCTGAGATGGGTGGATTGCCAAAGCTCACAGGTTCGAGACTAGCGTGAGCCAGAGTGAAACCTCATCTCTAAAAAAAAATAGCCAGGCATGTGACAGGCGCCTATAGTCCCAGCTACTTGGGAGGCAAGAGAATCGCTTAAATCCAAGAATTTGAGGTTGCTGGGAGCTGTGATGCCACAGCACTCTACCAAATGCGACAAAGTGAAACTGTCTCAAAATAAATAAATAAGTAGTGAATTAACAGTGTTTGTTATTATGTATTTTTTCATTCAACATATACTAAAATATCGTGGATATCCTTGAAATTTGCTATTAAAAAGGGACCTTTGTGTTCGAAATACTGGGAAACATTATTTTGAATATGGTTAACAGTTTCAACCTTATACAAGACACATTTAACATAATCCCAACACCTCAGATAGTCCATACTTCCAAGAACATAAATTTATGCTTCTTGACGAAGTCAAGAATTCAGAAGTAGAATACTGCATACCAATATGAGAAACACATTGTTAGGATCTCTTGATGAAGGAAGAGAAGATTCAAGACAAACAACAAATTATACATACTAAATTCAGGGCTATCCCTTTTGAATATAATTTTACCAAATTCCTAATTAATATCAGATGCTAAATTCACCTCTAGGAAGGGAATCGCATTTTTAAACAAATTTGCTTTAAAAAGTAGTACCACTAAAACAAAAATTTAGAAATTCATAAATTTAATTTTGATTCTACCTGAAGTAAGTTCCCATGAATCAGAAGATGATCTTTTTCTTGAGAGATGTCCATTTTCCTATTAGCAAAATGAGAAAAAACTGATTAGAAGTTGGACAGTAAAGAAGATGAATTTTTTCTTCTTAACATTTAAACACTGATTTCTAGATTAAATAAAGGAAGCTCCTATATTTAGAGGTTTAATTTTGATAATAAAATATTTAGCCCGGATGCAATGGCTCACACCTGTAATCCTAACACTCTGGGAGGCTGAAGCAAGTGGAGCTTGAGAACAGCCTGAGCCAGGGCGGACCCCCTCTCTAAAAATAGCCAGGTGTTGTGGCGGGCATCTGTAGTCCCAGTTACTTGGGAGGCTGAGGCAAGCAAATTGCTTCAGCCCAGGAGTTTGAGTTTGCTGTGAGCTATGATGTCATGGCACTCTACCAAGAGTGACAAAGTGAGACTTGGCCTCAAACAAAAAAAAAAAAAAAGAAAGAAAGAAAGAAAGAAAAACTGAGGCAAGAAGATCTCTTGAGCACAAGAGTTGCAGGTTGCTGTGAGCTATTGTCTCGCCATGGCACACGACCAAGGGTGACAGCTTGAGACTGTTGTTTCAAAAAAAAAAAAAAAAAGAATTTTAAAGACTATCATAAAAAGGCATTTGTATCATAAAAAATGCTAAAAATGTCAGTTTTCATGATGCTGATTTAGAAATTTATATAAATAACTCATAATTAATATTATTTTAGGACACTGTATTAGTATTTTGATAAAAAAACACAACCCTAATATTGCCAATCAAATAGATACAACTCACTCTCCAGCACTTCTGTTTAAGATCTAATGCACCAACAAACACTGAAACCTTATATAAATATCACTGGGAAAGTCATCAAACTCCTTGCAAACAAGGCTTAGGGTTTACATTTACAAATGTATCTTCCAGTAATAAACAACACAGTAATCGCTATTTGCCCTAACAATGTCATATAGTTTGGTTTATTTTTGGTCTATCTGCTTTTAAAGTTTTCTAGCATCTTATTAACATTACTTTCTTGACATTTAATCTTGCTTCATTAGCTCTGTATGTAGAGAAACACTTTAACTACTTGACTTTATAGAGATAGCTTTTATGTTAATCTAAATGTGGTCTATTCTGAAAGAAAAATCTGATAAAATTAAGATGAATTTCTAAGTCATCATCATCTTCTAAGTTTCCCAAGACACTTACTGAATTATTTAAGATTTACATATAATCTAAACTAGTGGTTCTCAAATGCTAAAGTGCATACAATCATCTGGATGGTTTGTTAATTACACATTGCTGGACTCTACCTCTACAGATGCTTGTTCAGTGGTTCGCGGGCAGGACCTGAGAATACGCATTTCTAACAAGTTTCCAAGTGATGTTACTGCTGCTGGTCCAGGGACCACATTTTGAGAACCATTGATTGCTCTAAACTATTTCTTGTACCTTTTTTTTTTTTAAAATACAATGTAAACGCAATGTAATCCTGCTGTTTTAGATTTTTCCATTCAAGTATTTCCCATTAGAGTTTAATTTAAAGATCACAATACTTGCCTTAAAAAAAAAGGATAATTACTTTTATAATTAAAAAAGATCTCTGGCCAAGCAAGGTGGCTCTTGCCTGTAATCCTAGCACTCTGGGAGGCCGAGGCAGGTAGATCGCTTGAGCACATGAGTTTGAGACCAGCCTGAGCAAGAGTGAGAGCCTATCTCTACTAAAAATAGAAAAAACTAGCTGGGCATTGTGGTGGGCACCTGTAGTCCCAGCTACTCAGGAGGCTGAGGCAAGGAGATCACACTTGAGTCCAAGAGTTTGAAGTTGCTGTTAGCTATGATGATGTCACAGCACTCTACCCATGGCAATGGAGTGAGATTCTGTCTCAAAAAAAAAAAAAGAAAACCACTCCTTTACTGAATTCAATGAAAGCCAGGTGAAGGAAACCTAATGAAAATAACTTACACATAAAACGTACACCAGTATTTTCTTAAGGAAAGATACCAATGTGATTTAACAATTAATTATTAAATACTTTGAGATTCAGTATTGTAAAAATGACATATTAGTAACGAAGCTAATTCAGTAATTATTGCACATACCAGGTTTGAAAGACTACTCTTTCCAGGTATGACATCATTCTGTTTACTTTGTTCCTGCCCTGGTTTACATTTTCTTCCTGTACTAGAGGATTTTAAAGAAAGATTGCTTGCTTCTGAAAAAGAATTTTCTGAGTTGATTCTCTGCTCCATTTGCTCCTTTCTCAACTTCTTTAGTTCTCGTTCTCTGCAGTAAGAAGCTAGTGACGACTGGAACTTAGATCCCAGGGGGCTTTCTCCTGGGTGATGCCTGGACAGGCTGCTTCTGCTGCTAAGACTCCTGGAGTTGTTTTTGAAGATGTCAGCTTCTGTCACAGTGGCCTGCTTTTTGGAGTCTGTGTTGGTCTTGCCTCGCTCTCTATCGTTCTTTTCCCTGCTATTTTCATGAATAAACAGTGACTTCCTTCTCTCTGGAGATTGATGTTTTTTCTTTAGTTTCTTCATCTCCTTTGACAAGTGATATGAAGGAGGAACACAGATATTTGTTCCTTTGGATAAATACTTGGAGGTTAGTGACACACAAGGATGACGTGACTCATGTACACCATGATCTTTATGGCGCTCTTTAACACCTTTCATGAGAACTTCTAAAATAGGGCTTTTTTCCGATGGTACTCTTTTGGATTTAGATTTTTTTGGTGAGGACAGTTTCCTCTCAAATTGTTCTGTCCCAGTGATGGACAATCCACTTCCTCCATATTTGATGTTTGATTTTTGTGGAGAATCCAACATATGTCTGTCTAAATAGCCAATTGAAACACATACAAATTGCATGTTAATAAAAATAAAACTTACACGTTTTATATTAATACTTATCTTACATGTCTTGAATTTTTTTAAATAACATTTATCTCAATTACTCATGTTTAAAATGCTAAATTAAACTATACTAAAACTATCACAAAATTTTTTGAACCAGTAACATTTGGATAATACACATTGGGAGGAGTGTAAGAGAAATTAAAACACGACTTGTTAAGTCTTACTTTCATAAAGCTCCCTTTTGCTACATCATGTTCCTTCCTTATGGCTCTTGTTACTATATTAGAGAATCAAAATAGTATGCATTATGAACATTATTGATTGGAATAATATTTTAAATGTAGGAAAGCATAATAGCAAAAATACTTTCTTCATGATATTGACCTTAAGTTTATCTTTGTAAACAAACACTGCAATATCATTGTATTTTCCATTTTGAACACTATGCTTACTAAGAGTTTAAAGGAGGTTAAATCCATCTCCCTCCTCACCCCCAAAAATATCCCACAAAAAATGCCATTAACAGTATACATACCTTGTTTTGAAGCTCGTTTGATGAAATCTATAATTGACGGCTTCCTGAAAATAAAAGCATAATATGGCATCACATAGCAAATACTAAAACCTCAATAATTCAGATTAAATGGAGACTGTTAAGATTTATAAAATATAGGCTGAATTTCACTATTGGTTTAACCAATCAAGTACTAACAATGGTAATCATGCTTTGTTAAGCTGTTTGTAAAAAAACTGCAATATAATCCATCACTTTCTATGGGAATTTATTTATAAAAATACAACTGAGTCTTATATAATCCATAGTACTAAAATGCTAAGACTGTAGTGTAGACCCAGGGAATTGGAATAGAGTACTTAAGACTGCAATGTTCACTGCTGCATGGTAGAATGGATGAACTTGGAGATAGGCATATGACCCTACTTGTTGATCTCTCCAGGGATTGGTACAAAGTAACACCCAATATGTATGCTGAACAATGGAGATTATAAAAACAGCAAAATCTGAACATAGTAAGAATAGAATAATAGATTGTAGAATGGCAACATGGGTTTTTTTTTTTTTAGACAGTCTTAAGATGTCGTCCTTGGTAGAGTGCCATGGTGCCACAGCTCACAGCAACCTCAAACTCATAGGCTCAAGTGATTCTTTTGCCTCATGAGCCTCCCAAGTAGCTGGGACTATAGGCACCCACCACAACACCTGGCTATTTTTTTGTTGCAGTTGTCATTGTTGCTTTAGCTGGCCCGGCCCAGCTCAAACCTGCCAGCCTTGGTGTATGTGGCCAGCGCCCTACCCAGAGCTATGGGCAGCTCTGCCAACATGGATTATTTAGCAAAAGGGTGATAGAGCTGATCTGTGGAGGCAGGTAAGGAGTGTGCTAGACAAAAGTAGAGGATCAAGTACTAAATTTCTATTACCCTCTTTATATATACACTACAGTAAAATGTCAATCTAAGTAACAGCAGAAATCAGAATGAACCTTTACAACTAAATTAAGTAATTTCAAATGCTTAATTTTTTATCTAAGAATCCCTAAGGTGTTTATAAAAATAACACAGTGCCTGGGAAAAACACAAAACAAGGAGCAAAAGAAGAAAGTTAAGAATAACAAAAACCAAATTGCTTTAATTTTTAAGGATTTTGTATCCTGAAGTCTGGATTTCACTATCTGGTTTAATCAAGTTTTGACAGTGGCAATAACACCAAAATGATATAGGACCACATTACCAGAATTGGTACTCTGATTTGTTCACATAGTTAAGAGTTGTCAGCTGCAAAACAGGGACCATTATTGTAAACAGAGCAAAAAATTAACTTTCTGGCAAATTTTCCTAAAATGAATTCATTTCACTAATAGGGAATAAGCTGTAGATTACTGGTTTCCCTGAACATCTACCTACTATGAGGTTGGAATGATCAGTGAAAACAATCCAAGCCCCTTGCAGGTTAAGCTTCCTGTATGCTTCACTGGTCATAATAGAAAAGCAATGCAGGGCGGTGCTTGTAGCTCAGTGGGTAGGGTGCCGGTCACATACACCACATACACTGGTGGGTTGGGCCTGCTAAACAACAAGGACAACAACAAAAATAGCTGGATGTTGTGGTGGGTGCCAGTAGTGGAGGCTGAGGCAAGAGAATCGCTTAAGCCCAAGAGTTTGAGGTTGCTGTGAGCTGCGATGCCACAGCTCTCTACCGAGGGCGGCATAGTGAGACTGTGTCTCAAAAAAAAAAAAAGAAAAGCAATGCACATCTTTAGGGTTTACTGAAAGTCTACTGTGTGTTTGAGATGCTGGTACAAAAGCTAAGTGGTTATGGGATGAATATGAGTGACAGGCTATAGAAGAATAATATGCAAATTTACATAAAAAAATATTAGGCATATCCAATCCACCAGGGAGTAAAGGAAGAAATGCTACAGGCTTTGCAAAGGGGTGAAGGATGATGCCTTGTTACTGGTGCAGGAGAGATTAGAAAGAACCCCGAAGCAGCAAATTTTTTCACAAGATAATACTAAATACATTTTATGCTAATTACTAAACATGATATATAACACTGTGTCTCTTCCCAAAAAGATCCCAGGCTTTTGGATTAGTACAGGGTGTCCATAAAGTTCATGTGCAATTTAAAATCGCACACTATGTTAAACTGCACATGAACTTTACGGACACTTCTACATCAGAAAGAGAAAAAAGGTTTCGTGTAAAACATACAAGAAATCTGTAAAATAATCATGAATGTAACTTTCAAGAGGAAACAGTCCCGAACCTAAGTTCATATGCACAGAAATGCATACATATTTGTAACTGGTTAAAAAAAGAAACAATTTTAATAGCTTCACAAACCCTTATCTGAACTTTTGGGAGCCAAATGTGTTTTAGAATTCTGAATTTATCAGATTTTAGAAAGGGACAATTTGAATGCATTATGTAAAACCCCCATTAGGGTCTGGTGCTGTAACCTGCAATAAAATCACTGATATTTCTCTAGCAAATATGAAGTCACATTTAACGGGATGAAGGCCATAAACAGCCTGACATTAGTTGTGGTCAGGTTTGGCTACCAAGTAAGATGTGGTGCCCAACCTAATGAAAACATTTGGTTTTCATAGCTTTCTTGCTTTTACAATTAAGATAAGGGATTGTGGACCTACACCACAATATTACACTAATAACAAGTTTATTACTATTAAACTTGTTACCTTTTAAACTTAAATAAAAAAGACAGTACCAAGTTAATAGAGAATTTAAACATGCTTTATTGTCAAGAGGATATCATTTGATGAAATTCCCCATCTCATTACATAGCTCTCACAAAAACCTTTACCAAAAAACTGGTCTCTTGGAGAGGTGTGAAGTTATTGAAAGAGAAAACATGTCACATTCCAAATTTGTATGTTCTTTTAAGCATGAATTAGCTGTCAATTGGGCTACAAAGTAATTCGTGGGTTTCCCTCATCACATCTTACATAATTTCACCTACAACCTATAAAAGGTTTATACTACTAACCCACTAAGATCGGTAGAACTGAGAACGTACAAAAAACGACCTAAACATTCATTAAGCAGTCAGGACCCCGGGTCAAGATCTCGTGAAGGACAAAAATCATGCTCTACCTAAGGCGAGTTCTCCGTAGCCATCGAGCAGCAGCTCAACTACAGAAAAGGAAAACTCTAACTCCCAGAAGCCCCTGCGCGGAGGCGAGGCGGGGCGAGGGCTTGCCGGACCCCAGAACGCCACGGTCCGGGCTCGCGGAGAATGGCGGGAACTGGAAGAGCGGCCGTCTGCAGTCCTCCCCTCCTACCCTTGCCCCCGCGACCCGGCCCCTTCTCAAGCCCTCTGCACGGTACCTGTCCCCAGGACTCTCTGTTCTCTTTCCCGCTGCAGCAGGGGCGGCACTACCGGGTCTCAGATGGCAGCGCGGGGGCGATGACCCGGGGGCTGGGGATGAGGGGAAACCTGGCCTAGCAGGCATGCAGCGCCTTGTCATGTCGGCGCCGCTGGCGACGGCGGCATGAGCTGTGGCTGGAGAAGTTGGTTGCGTGGTTGCCGTCTTGTTGCTGGGACTTGGGGAGACTGTCGGAGCAGAGGTGGGCGGCACCCCCTTCTCTCTTCATGGCGGTTCTCTCTCTTCGGAAGTGACTCCGGTGTGAGCGGGAAGGAACTCGAGGACCAGCAGGGGGCGGGTCTTACATGAGGAATCATGTCCTGATTGGCTAGCACGGAGGTCATTCAGTTGGTGGCACAATAGAAAGCTGGAGCCTCTGGAGAAGGCGGGTTATGGAGCAGGGGGGAGGGGAGGAAGAAAACTGCCTCCCCCAGTCCCGTCACAGGCGCCGAGGGCGCGCGTCTCCGCCTCGGGGGCGCTTCGGCCTTGGTTGGCCGCGCGGGGGTGGGAACTCGTCGGCTGCTGTGGGTTCTGCGGCAGCTAGTGACCCCCGCCTGGTTGAAGGCGATGGGTGAGATTTGCTTTAGCAAATCCGAGTTAAGTAGCTGCCCTCAGTGAGAGCGACCAACTCTTGGGCTTCCTCTGTCACACAATTGTGCTTCATAAATACCTAGGTATTCATTACATCGTCTCTTTAACATCTCAGGCCAAAGTGCCACAATGCTGTCACCATTTCTTTGGTAGTCTGCGCAGCCCAATCCGAAGACTTGTCCATTCTGTTAGAGTTCTCAAGTGTTAATGGTAGTTTTGTTTTTTTTTTTTAAAGAAAGAAAAAATTAAAACCATTGAAATAAAGACAGTTTTTATTCCACAAAAGCACTTTGTTTCTCATGAGTTATCCCCGAAGTCTTTGCAGCCAGCTTCCTTGGAGATTTTTCAAAAGAACACGGGTTCAGCTTTCATTTTCCCATTTTAAATGCGGACTACACAGATTAATTAAAAGCAGCGCGCAGTCTCCCATCTTCCTTGGTAAAGGGCTTGTGGTTTGGAGGCTGTTAGCTAGGATTTTCCTTATAAGCTGAGAGACTGGTCAGAGTATCTCTGAACCTCTATTTCCACATCTCTAAAATGGGCATTACATCCCTTTCTGGGTAATTGTAAACCATAAAAGAAAAAGGCAATGTAAATGCTCAGTTCAGATTCTCTCATGTAATAGGTTCTGAGTAAATTGCAGTTTCGTTTGTTCTCCAGACAGATTTCTTAAGAGTTTTTAACTTCCTACAAAATCTGCAGAAACAGGCTAAATACTGCTGTAACTGTTAACCAAAATATCAGTCTCAAGATGTCCAAGCTTTAATTGACAGGGCCGTTCAATCAATTGGATGGAACAAAATCTTAAATGAGTTTGGATAGGTCTTTCAAGTTTATTGTACAGAAATTGAACTGTTTTGGTTGTGAAGCATGCCTGACAGACCTGAAGTTCATCCTTCCCTTCCCAGGTAGCCCTTAACAGACTGGCAAAGTAGAGGGTATAAGATAAACAGTGAACATACAGGTCTCTCATCTAAAAAGCATGTATGCACAGCTGTATTCTAATAGTGGTGCAAGAAAGGAAATACCAAAATAAAGAGCACTTTTCTCCTACTAGTACCATACCTAGCATTGTTACAGGAAAAGAATACAACAAGTGCTCAAAATGTGTTGATGAATAATGACTCATACATTTGTTTATTAAAGGCTTTTTACATGTATTGTTTCCTAACCTTTGACTTAGTGCTATTTCAACACTTGAAAGTTCCTACTTGTAAGAGCACGTCTAAAAGATTTAATCTTCTGATTTGTTTCATTGCATGCTTGGTACCTAAAGACTAATGCATAAAAATACATTCGGTGTGATCAATTAGTTTTTTTTCTTGGATTGTTGTATTTGAATTATCTAGCCTCCAAGGTTATCACTTGAAAGTCTGTATTCATGCTACCAAACAATAGTTTCCATATTTTCTTAATCTGAGTAACAGATTATAGAGTTAAGTGAGGCAAGAAATCCCTTGATCAATAAATGGAGATAGAATCATAATGAAAACACAATTTTAAAAATCTCTTCTTAACAGGCAAGTACTTCTCTAAGTCCTCAATAAGCATCAAGGCTCTTCTTTGTTGAAGCAGTGTTTGAAAATGGTACAGATTTGGACTGGAACATGAAATATGTTCAACACACTAACAGGAATAGCTTGGAGCTCATAGGCTTTTCTGTCTCTCTGCCTTCAACCAGTGTTAGACAGTATTCATTATTTACACCCTTCTTCTCCCACTTTAAATGTGTTTGTATAAACCACATACAAACACATACGCTAACACAGTTATCATAAGGGCTGTGTATACTTTTTTTTTTTTTAGACAGGAGTCTCACGTGGTCGCCCTCAGTAGAGTGCTGTGGCATCACAGCTGACAGCAATTTCAAACTCTTGGGTGTTTAAGTGATTCTCTTGCCTCAGCCTCCCAAGTAGCTGGAACTACAGGCACCCACCACACCTGACTTTTTTTTTTTTTAAGTTTTTGGCCGGGGCTGGGTTTGAACCTGCCACCTCTGGCATATGGGGCCGGCGCCCTACTCCTTCGAGCCACAGGCGCTGCCCGACACCTGGCTATTTTTTAGAGATAGGCGTCTCACTCTTGCTCAGGCTGGTCTTGAAATCCTGAGCTCAGGCAATCCACTTGCCTCAACCTCCCAAGTGCTGGGATTACAAGAGTGAGCCACCATACCCTGCTACGGTTTTTTATACTTTAATCCTGGCCAGAAATAAATGGCCAGGATTCTATCAATAGTAGACCAGAAATAAATGGCCAGGAAACTGAATGCTAGGTAAAAATGTTAACGAGCTCAGGTGTATGCACATGAAGAGACAGGGTGGGGGAGGTGGGTAGAAAAACTGAAGTGGAACTAAGAAAAATGACAATGAACAAGTCTAGAGACTTAAAGACAAAACCTCAAACGAGATTGGAAAAATAAATTGGAGAAATTAAGGCTGGATGACCATAAAAGGCTAGGTTGGGAACATTTCTGGACATGGAGATGAGAAGACCGCAGGAATGGAGTGGCTTCTGTGCATAAAGCTTCCACCAAGTACAATTCATCTCAGTTTAGCATCTTGAGTTGTTATAAAGACCAGGCAGTGGGAGAAGAGTAGGCTCTGGCCTTGAAGGGAAGGGATGGGATAGCAATAGAAACAATGTCACAAGAACAACAGATTAAATTTGGTGGGAAAGTCAAGCTCAAAGTGGGAGTTCTTAGAGGAGTGGCAGTAATTCATGCTAGAGATCCCAAGCAGTCACACAGGGAGAAAACAGCTTGTGCAGATTGGCTCATACAGTACCTTATCACGCAGTGACTAAGAGAACAAAAGGTCAGTAAGTTACAAGGAGTGTTCCTAAAAGTAGAGAACTCTAAAAGTAACTTGTGATTTTACAGTAATAAATTTTTGCTTTGAGATTGCTATGTCATGGAATTAACTCCAAGGTTCTCGTTGGAAAATGTTTAAGGGTAGGCCAAGAGACAAAGACAAATTTGCTGTGGAACTGCTGGTGGAGGGTGGGGGGCAAGAGTGTGTGTGAAGGTGAGGGTAGAGGGTGGCCTGGGAAGGGATAAGGAACAGACTCAGAAAAACAGGAAATAATTAACTTGAAAGTCTGACAGAGAAAGACAGACCAGTGATACTCTCAAGAAGAGATGGCAAGCTCTCACTATCTCAAGACCCACACAAATCGCTTTTCAAAAGGAGGCTAATCTCAAAACTGCTCAAGAAGTACTTGGAAAAAGCAGAGGTTTTAAAGTGCTGCTGGGAAAAAGCTACATCCAATACATGCAATGTCCTGTAACCCAAACTTCATGGGAGTAATCATCAAAACTGCAAAAGTAGATCTGATGTTAAGGAAAGTCATTTTTTTTTTTTTTTTTTTTGAGACAGTCTCACTTTGTCACCCTCAATAGAGTGCAGTGACATCACAGCTCACAGCAACCTCAAACCCTTGGGCTTAAGCCATTCTCTTGCCTCAGCCTCCCAAGCTGGGACTACAGGCGCCTGCCATAATGCCCGGCTTTTTTTTTGTTTTTTTTTTGTTTGTTTTTTTGCAGTTCTTGGCCAGGGCTGGGTTTGAACCTGCCACCTCCGGCATATGGGACCGGTGCCCTCCTCCTTTGAGCCACAGGCCCTGCCCAAGGCAAAAAAAAAATTTTTTTTGGTAGTTATCATTGTTGTTTTGGCAGACCCTGGGCTGGGTTTGAACCCACCAGCCCCGTTAGTGTATTTGGCTGGTGCCCTAGCCTCTGAACTATAGGCGTGAGCCGAAAGTCAGTTTCTTGTTATTTCATTATGGCATGCTACAGATAGTTTCTCACACTTTGGATAGATGAGAGACATTTGTGATTTTTGAGAAGTCTGAATATTTCCTATGCACTTATTACTTTTCTTTTACATTTATTTTAGAAGAAAACTTTAAGTCATCTCCATAAATAGAAAATCAGTATCACTTTCCTAAAATGGAAGATAACTGTAAAAACTAATAAGTAATAAATGACAAGTTAAAAATGTAGAAATATATCCAAGTTTCTTCTAGAGTCATCTTGTTTACCAGTGGTGGTAGGCATAGATACACATATTAGTCATATATCTAAAATATTAATATAAGAAACTCTTAGGAAATACTGGTTTTAGGGACTCCAGCCTATAGTTAAAGTATTTGTCACACCTGGTTAGCAACTTATTAAAGGGTTTTGAAGTTGATGTAATGAGTTACTTCCAGGGTGAAGGACTAAACTACAACTTGGACTTCACCTTACAGACTCAATGTAATCTAATTGTATGTACCCTCATATTAACCTGAAAAAAAAAAAAATAGAGAATACTGGTGCACTGCACATGGCTTATGGGCATGTGTTGTTTTGCAAAATTTTTGCTTCTCCAACTATATATTTTATATGGTGGTGATATAAAAGGTATTTCTGTGTCCCCTGCTGTGGGCTATGGTTAAAATGTTTAAAAGTCACTGCTATAACCTGTATTCATGTTTCATACTTATGTGTATTGGTGGCACTGAACAGCAGAAGCCATTTGGAGGGAAAGAAATAGGCTTCCTTTGATCACTCAAGCTGCTAGGTGCTCTCCTTAGGCCCTCTTATGGCTGTACTGTCCACAGTGGGGGAGATTTGTCAAGGGAGCACCATAAAAACTCAGGCCAACTTTCCAAAGAAGTTTGCCTTTACCCTTCCCATGCTTAATAGCTTCTAGAAGGGGAGAAGTGACTCAAGTGACCTTATCAAGTCCCACCCTGTCCTCAGGACTTCAGGTGAATAGGGGAGAAGGGAGAATTATGCAAAAGAAGCAGAAAGATCTTATGTCTCTCATCCAACCTGCCACTCATGTGGAGCCCCAATACTCTGGAGAGAGTTTACTGGAGACAGTACTTTTGATCTCACACCCTCTTGATGCTCTTCTCAGAATTCAGCACACCTATTATGGCTACCATAAGGCCTTTCTTTATCAGGCTCTGAGTGGTTTCTTCAGGGCCATTACCTACCACTACTACACTCACGCTTTGAGCTTCAACAAGACCAAAATTCTGAACTCTCTAGGCCAGACATGATAAGATGGACTCCTGTAGGTGTGTGTCTTAGCTTCCAAAGATTTTTTTTTTTTTTTAGATAGAATCTCACTGTATTCCTGAGTAGAGTGCTGTAGCATAATAGCTCACAGCAACCTCAAATTCTTAGGCTCCAGTGACCCTCTTGCCTCACCCTCCCCAACTAGATGGGTCTACAGGTACCCACCACAATCCCTGGCTAGTGTTTCATTTTTAGTAGACATGGGGATCTCACTGTTGCTGAGGCTTGTCTCTAACCCCTGAGCTCCTGCAATCTACCCACCTAGGCCTCCCAGAGTGCTAGGATTACAAGGCATGAGCCACTGCACCTGGTCCCAAAGATTTTTTTTTTTCAGTTTTTGGCCAGGGCTCGGTTTGAACCTGCCACCTCTGGCATATGAGGCTGGTGCCCTACTCCTTGAGCCACAGGCGCTACCCTACTTTTTTTTTTTTTTTGAGACAGGAGTCTCGCCATGTTGCCCTCAGTAGAGTGCTATGGCGTCACAGCTCACAGCAACCTCAAACTCCTGGGCTCAAGCAATTCTCTTGCCTCAGCCTCCCAAGTAGCTGGGACTACAGGCGCCCACTACAATGCCCAGCCATTTTTTGTTGTTGCATTTGTCATGTTAGCTGGCCTGGGTCAGGTTTGAACCTGCCATCCTCGGATGTGGCTGGCACTATACCCACTGTGCTAAGGGTGCAGAGCCCCTAAAGGGATTTTTTTAAAGACTTGGAGCAACATTTTAAAATCAAGAGATTTAAAAAACTTAGGAATTTGAAAGGCTGAGGTGGGAAGACTGCTTAAGGCCAGGAGTTTGAGACCAACTTAGGCAATGTGGCAAGACCTCCTCTAAAAAAACAAACAAGACCACCTTGAGATATTACCTAGCCCCAGTGAGAATAGTCCATATCACACAGTCCCAAAGCTGTAGATGCTGGTGTGGATGTGGAGAGAAGGGAATACTTTTACACTGTTGCTGGGATGGCAAACTAATACAGCCTCTTTGGAAAGAAGTATGGAGAATCCTCAAAGAACTCAAAGTAGACCTTCATTTAATCCTGTAATCCCATTACTAGTTATCTACCCAGAAGAAAAAAATCATTTTATCCGAAGGACATTTGCACTAGATTTGTTTATCGCAGCTCAGTTTATAATTGCCAAGATATGGGATCAAGCCCATCAACCAATGAATGGATACCATGGAATGCTATTCAGACATAAAAAGATGGAGACTTTACATCTTTGTATTAACCTGGATAGAGTTGGAGAATATTCTCTTTATTAAAGTATCACAAGAATGGAAAAGCAAGTGTCCAATATATTCAATACTAATAGGAAATCAGTAGATCAGTGATTTTTCAACCAGTGTACCATGGCACATTGGTGTGTCATGACAATTTTTAAAGATAATTAAATTATTTTCAAAAGAATTTTGAAGCACAGTAAATATATTCTTTTTTTTTACTCTTTTTGTTTTTGGATCAAAATATTTTAAGTGTGCTGTGGAAGTTTAACTATAAGTTCAAATGTGTTGTGAGATAAAGTTGAAAAATGCTACCGTAGGTGACCTAATACGTGCCTACACAAAAGAAACACTCAATTTAACTAAAGTTGGGAGGAGTGGGAAGAGGGAAGGGGGAGAGAAAAGGAGGGAAGGGATTGGTATGCTCTCATCTAATGGGCACAATGTAAGGGTATATGGCATACCTCCTGAGTGAGGGACACAGCTACAATAGGCACCTTACCTACCAAACACAAACATTGTAACCTAATTGTTTATACCTTCATATTAATCTGAAATTAAAAAATGGAAAATAAAAATCAAGATTTCACACAAAATTCTAGATTTCTGGCTTCAAAAGGTACAAAGGGTCTCAAACTTATACCTACAGAAACTAGGTAGGTAATTTAAACAAGTAAATCAGGTCCATTTTCCTAACTTTACTATAGAGCTTGAGATCAGAGAGATATTTCTTGACAGTGGTGACAATGGTGAACACTTATGTACCTTTGCTATGGGTTAGGCACTGTTCGAAGCACTTCATGAATGTTGACTCATTTAATCTGCACTATGCCCCTATTATTAGAAAAGGGTGGACTTTGTCCAGTGTCTGCACAAGCATGATGATAAATGGCACCTGGTACTTAGCTTCAGGGAGGAGAGAGGTCGTACCCTGGGAGAATCAGAGTTGTACCCCACTGAATGGGGGCAGCCTTTCCAGGCCACAATTTCCACATGGGAATGCAGGCTCTGTATTGTCTCCTCTCTTTTTAGTGTTAAGCCCTGGGGAGTCATGGGGTAAGACGTGAAAGCCCTGCAGTAAAAGTGTGCAGCCCTTAGTTGTTTTGACAATACTCTAATATTTGTTTATTTCTACAGTACTATGAGATCGTGTTCTCTGAGAATGTCTCTTGGATCCCAAAGAGGAGGAAATAAGGAGTTCTTTTGGTGCATAGTTACAGGGAGTAGGCAAGATTCTTAGGGCTTCTTACATTAAAAAATCACCACAACTTATCTATGGTCAATACCTATGGGACTTTAAAGGGACCAATGATCAGTATCTATCTAAAATATAAAAGGCACTTGTCCTTTGATCCAGTAATTCCTTTTCAATGTATCTTACAGATACACTTCTTGTGTTCACAAAGATAGATATATAAATGTAGTCATTGTAGCATTATCATTATTGAAAGACTGAATGAGACTTTACTAGTCCAGCTGTAGGGGACTAGTTAAATAAATGCACTTCCACACAGTAGAATACGAGGCTGCATTTAGGAAGTCTGAGTTAGATACGCAAAATGTGCAAGGCCTAGGCCCCTAATGTCTGGGTTCAAAACCCATCCCTGGCACTCAGCAGGTCTGTGACCTTGGGCAAGAAACCTGACTCTCTGTGCTACTGTGCTCACATGTAAAAGGGAATCATGACACAGGTGGTATTTACCTCACAAGTTTTTGTCAATTTTCAGTGAGTTAATACAAACAAAGCACTTAGAACAGTGCCTGCCATGTAACAATATAAGGTTTAGCTATTACTTTGTAATATAAACTGGTATGGCATAATCTCTGTGATATATTAAGTGAAAAAATTAAGTTGCAGAACAGTGTTTGCTACCCTTGCATATAGTATGTTGTTGTTCACATAAACAAAAGGGGTTGTTTTTAAACATATGCCAAGAGTCTCTGGAAGACTGTGAATCCCTGTGTAAGGGATTCTCTGACTATAGCCAACTATTCTGTGTGGGTGTGCCATCATTTATTTAACTTGCTCCCTATTACTGGACTAGCTGTTCCTCTTCAGTCTTTTGCTACTGATAATGCTGCAATGAATTCCTTTGTACATTCATCTTTGTGAGCATAGAAGTATATCTCTAAGATACGTTAGAAGGGGCATAACTAGGTCAAAGAACAGGTGCATTTTATATTTTTTGCAGTTTTTTTTTTGGCCAGGGCTGGGTTTGAACCGGCCACCACCCATATATGGGGCTGGCACCCTACTCCTTTGAGCAACAGGCGCCACCCTATATTTTTGATAGATGTCAGCTACTGGGCCTTTTAAATATCCAACTTGTTCATAGGTAAAGAAGCTCTAATAAGCAAATCTGAGCATGCCACTCCCTTTTAAATGTCCAACTTGTTCACAGGTAAAGAAGCTCATGACAGTGGTAGCCTCTAGAGCAGCAGTTCTCAACTTGTGGGTTGCAACCCCTTTTTAACAATGAAAATACATTGTGGTATTAGGAAGGTTGAGAACCACTGCTCTAGAGAGAGGCTTTCCCCTATTCGTAAAATTTATATTTTAACAGGTGCATATATAGTTTTTCCCAAGAAATATGTAAATACATATCTATATCGCACTAAAAAAGGACCAATGGTTTTAAATTAAAAGCACAAAATGCACTTGCTATACAAAGTGTTATGCTCAGTCTTTTCAGAGAAGACCTTGCCAGACAGCCTCTCCTATCTCTGTCAGTCTCTATTTATTTATCTGTTTCTTTTTCTCAGGACTCACCACTGACATTCCCCTGCTCCTATCTGCTCCTTGTGAGCAATGTGGCAACTGTTAGGTTGCCTGATAGGGAATTTGGTAGCAGAAACATTTGTTACTGTGTTCTCAAACTCAGTGTGTTGGAAACAACTCTATTTTCCCTCCTCAAATTCCAAATATAATGCTCTCTCATGCTGTATCTCTTATCTCAGTGGATGATTTCATCATTTCCCTTGACCTGTCACCTAAGCCAAAAACCTAGGAGTTCTACCAACCCCATCCTTCTGTCACCCTCAGCCCCTATGTGTTTTCAGACACCAAGTCTTATTGATTTTGTACCCTAAATAGCGCTTGAATCCTTTTTTCTCACTTAGACACACACCCCTATTTGACTTATGAATAAAGTATAAAAGATATAAACAAATATAAAGAATAGTATTACAAACTATTCAGCTCTCTGAAATCACAACTGTTAACATTTATTCAGTTGCTTCTCTTCTGGTCTATTTGTTTTTGTAATAAAACATCACAGGACCTTTTCCACTGCTGCTCCCAGTTTAATTCTTCTCTTACTACTGTGGGTTTCAATTATACTAAATGTTTTTTACATATGCATATATGTAGTCATCAAGACTGTGTAGGATTATTTTATATATGTTTTTAAAATATTCATACATGTACATTTTATTTATGTATATAATTAATATGCCACATTTTACAAATAATGTTGTCACAGACATCTCTGTACATGTTTCTTTGTACCTATGTGCAAGAATTTCTATACATTATATAACCAAAAGGGAAATTACTGGGTCATAGGGTATTTGTATTATCAAGTTTATTGTATGCGGCTAAATTGCTTTCCATAAATGGCTGAATTAATTTACATTCCCACTAGCAATGTATGAGTTTTCCTCATATCTGCTCCAAAATTTGATATCGTCATCCTTTTGGGGGTTTTGCTAATATGAAGGATGGAAATGGTTTGTCATTGTTTTGTTTTGCATTTTCTTAATCATTAGGTTGAATATCATTTTTGAGACATTTGGATTATTCTTTGGTTAATTGCATCTTTCTACTAAGCTATTTATTTTACTAAATTGTTTATATTTTCTTGTTGGTTTGTAGAATTTTTAAAAAATATATAATTTGAGTACTCAGAAATCCTTTCCATCTCTCCTCTGCACCCCTGAACAGGTCCTACTCAGTCCTTGCAAAGTCTCTTGCAATAGTATTGTTCCCCTTGCCTTCAGTTTTGCCCTTTTTCAATCCATCTTCCACATTGTAGTCTGAACTATCCTTTTAATAAGTAAATCTGAGCATGCCACTGCCAAGCTGATTACTGACAGGCAAATAAAATGAAACAGAGAAACATCATCATCAACAACAAAATCATACAGACCCCCCAAACAAATTTTAAAATTTGTCAGACTAGGTACTCTATGATCTGATCCCTCTCTTCTGTGCCATTGTACCGTTCCTTCCCGTGTATCTTACCTTCAGAACAATGGTACTTTAAACATATCAGCCTCATACTAAGCTTTTGTGCAAGTCATTTATAGTACTACTTTTCTAGGAAAAACTTCCCTGACATCCCTAAAGAGACATGGTTGTTCCTTGTTCAGTCCTTACATATGCTACGACTTCACTATAATATTTATGACCTTGCACTGAAATGATTTATTATATATGTCATCTCTCTAGATTGAAAGCTTCAATTGGACAGGGCTCTATCTTTTCATCCCAAGAGGCAGAGTGGTTAGGAGTGTGGGCTCTGAAGCCAGACTGCCTAAGTTGGTATCATAGCTCTGATACTGTTCAAGAAGTTACTTTGGCTTGGTGCCTGTAGCACAGTGGTTACGGCGCCAGCCACATATATTGAGGCTGGCAGGTTTGAACTCAGCCTGGACCAGCTAAAACAACAATGACAACTGCAACAACAACAAAAAAATAGCTGGGGATTGTGGCAGGCGCCTGTAGGCCCAGCTACTTCGGAGGCTAAGGCAAGAGAATCGCTTAAGCCCAAGAGTTTGAGGTTGCTGTGAGCTGTGACATCACAGCACTCTACGAAGGGTGACATAATGAAACTCTGTCTCAAAAAAAAAAAAAGAAAAAGAAGTTACTTAGTCTTTTCATGCCTCCAAGTCTTCATTTGTAAAATGGAGGCAGTAATAGTACCCATCTTACTGGCTTGTGTTAAACCAGTTAATACATATAAAGTGCTTATAATCATGTCTGGCATCTAGTAGAAGCTCAATAAAGGTTAATTATGATTATCCCTATTTGTTAACCCATTATTCATAACTATTATTTATTCATAGTAGGCACTTGGCATACTCTCATACATTGCCTGGATACCTTAATGTCTTTTTTAGAATTGAAACTGAGGATGTCCAAATATCCAGCTTCTGTTCTTGGGGTGGTGCATCTTCTGTGGAGGCCATCTCCCACAGCTGGGTCAATGCCCCTCACCTATCTCATGCTCAGTCCTGATTTCCTCTGATTTCTTGACACAAGGCCCATTCTTTGAAACTCCTAGGGCGAGAGAATGTACTTGATGCAGGGCAGTGGTGCTCACACATCCCTACCTGAAGTTTCAGGGGTAAACCTCATTTTTCATTTAGTTCTGGCTTGGATCTTAGTTAATAGTGCCCCCTCCTTCCTTCTTTCTATTCCCAGCCTCTCCATTTCAGGCTTTTAGCTTCCCGACCAGAAACAAAAGGAGGCATTAGAAAAATGTATTACTTAAGATAAACCTGAGAACATTCTTTGGATTTTAAAGATCTTGACTAGTCACTCATGCTATTTCCACCCGCATCTTCTCCAGGCCACTCACCAAATCCGCCTTTTCTGTCTTCTTTTCACTCCTGAAGCAGGCTTCTGTCTGAGGTCTCAACATGTGGTAAACCGTTCTAAGATTCTCCCAGAATCTCTAGTTCCCCATGCTGGGGCCTCAAGTGTTCGTTATTATAATGTTCTCTTTATGAACTCTTCCTAGCACAAAATTCTCCCTTTGTGTTCTTCTCAGGACCAGAATAGAAGCAAAACTTTCCCGGGTAGTCCAGAGCAGGAAAATGAGCTTTGTTTTTGTTTTGTAGAGCATGCCTACAAATGCCGCGCCCAATTTTCTGGAGGCCCTTAGAGTGCTGCTGGCTTAGATCACAAATGAAAAATTCAGATGTGGACAGGTGTGAAAGTCAAGGGATCAGCCAGGAGGATTCTGGGTGTCTTCAATTCAGCAGAACAAATGGCAAAACAACAGGTGTCCACAGATGTACCGACTCATGAGGCACTCACAATCAAAGCTTGCTTTGGAATAGAATTCTCTAATGAAATCTGCCCCTCTTTGTGTGGCCCCACCAGCCAATCTCTGCAGGGCTCTGGAGACTATGCATTCAGCTGCCCTTACATTACAGGTACCAGGAAGTTATGTGTGACTCACTCAGGATTAGGTGGCTTTAGGACTTAAAGTTCTGACATTTTCAGGCTGGTTGTTAGTTACAGAATGCCGCAGCCTATCTACAGATGTTGTATGATAATTGGAAAGTATGTATTAAGCGTTTGAGACCAGCCTGAGAAAGAAAGTTTAAGCAAATGTGCAGGAGCAACCACAACTGATGGAACAGAGACCTGTTGAATAGGGAACCAGTCTAGGGTCCTCCGAATTATAAAGTGATCTCTTAAAACAAGAAGACACTTTCAGGCTCGGGAAGAAGGTATATTATGGGAAAAAAAGAATAAATATGACTTTCCCTATTGCTGAGATCTGAAGTGGGGTTGGTGAACTTTGGAAAGCAGGCATTCTATTTACTGTCATAAGGTAGGCAGAAACCAGAGTCAAGTATGACTAAAGTAAAAACTTTGTAAGCTTTGACTCACCCTACATTTGTTATTGCCATTCCCTGTTTGCTTCTCGGAGTAATGGCAGAAAACAATTAAAACCAAAAAGGCCTCCTGTGTGTAAGTCATCAGGAGTGTTAACAAAGCAGGGAGCTTAGGGAGTTATGTGCTGCTTCTAAGCCAGGCTTAGAGGTGGAGGATCCTAGAGGATGGGTGGCAGCCTCCTAAGGAGAGGAAGCAGGTTGAGTCTGGTACTCAGGAGGTACTAAGTCTGCAGCAAAGAAGAAAGAGGAGAGCTTTGGATGAGGTGCCCTGTGAAAGGTGGCAGCACTTGGTTCTGAGAGAGGACTGGGCCAAATAGCAACAAAGTTCAGGTGTGAATGAAGGTCACTTGTAGCAGCATTGTCTGTAATAGCCAACTGGAAACAACCAATTTCAATGTCCATCAACAGGGAATTGTTAAACAATTATGGGACAGCTTTACTATGGAATATTATACAACCATTAAAAAGACTGGAGAGGCTATAAATGTGCTGATATGAAGATACCTGAGATAGGTTAAGTGTAAAAAAGCAAAGTGCATGGCAGCATGCACTTTGTGAAATCCCATTTGTGTGTGGGTTTTCTTTTTAAGGAGATGCATGTAATATTTTCTTAAAAATTCTTATAGGTACTGTATATACATGGTTATCTGGAAGGAAATACATAGAACTGTTAATAGTGCCTCACTCCACTCAGCTCTCCAGGAGTGGGACTTGTTAAGACAGGTAAAGAGAATTACTACTTTCAATTTTATAATCTTTTATTTGTTTGAAAATTTAAAAAGCATTTATGATTAAAAAAATTCTTTTTTGTAAAAACTATTGAGGGTTTCAACCATGTGAATTTTAGGATTCACAACATTCAAAAGTTTTTCTCTCAATACTAATTTAGAGTAAGAATATGAACTTCAACCTTTTGATTTTTTTCCTTTACTCAAGATGCAGACAAAATAATAATAATATTTTGTTATTAGGCCAGGTACAGTGACTCATGCCTATAATCTTAGCAATCTGGGAGGCCAAGACAAGTGGATTGCTTAAGCTCAAGAGTTTGAGACCAGCCTGAGAAAGAACAAGACTCTGTCTTTACTAAAAATAGAAAAACTAGTGATGCATTGTGGCAGGCATCTATAGTCAGTCCCAGCTGCTTGGTAGGCTGAGGCAAGAGTATCACTTGAGCCCAAGAGTTTGAGGTTGTTGTGAGCTATGATGACTGGAATTCTACCCAGGGTGATAGAATGAGACTCTGTCTAAAAAAAAAAAAAAGTATTGCAGTATTAATATATACTATTGGTATGCACATGCAGAATATTTACAAAGAATAACCATAGCAGGATTCAACAAGATGTCAATAAACTGATAGCATACAAATAACATTCTCTGTTCATAATGCAATAAAATGAGAAACCTGGGACAAAAGTACCATATTTAAGTAATAGTTAAATAATCAGTTTAAGACACAATTCAATTCTAAAGTCTCTCTCTACCAGAGATAACATAAAAGAAAAGCTTATAGTAATGAAATTTCCTTTATCCCTAATTATGATGAAAACATTCACTGCTCCTGAGTTGAACTACCCGTGAATAAGTGAACAAGTTAATTTATATCTCATCTCTTTTCATAAAGGTTTAAAGGCAGTTCAGTTGCTTGTGAACTCAATTCTGAATCTGGAAAAACTTTCCTTGCCAGTGGTTGTAACACTAATTTATGAAAGCCATGAAAATTCCTCCAAGATCTTAAATGCACTAACATTTGTGGCTGTGGTTGTAGTGTCTTACCTCCTTTTTAAGCTACTGAGATATTGCTGCCCAGTCTTCAGGCTCATCCTTGATTTACTCCAGTTTCTTCTGACTCTTCTGTGCCCATCTGCTGCCACCTCTTACATCAGGCCATGCTCTACCTGTGTCTCCTTTTATCTAGCTGGGCTCAATTGACATTCATTTGACTATTTAGATTTCAAACTCTGTTTTTCTCTTTTTTAGCTTATCTTGACAACCTGGAGTTGGCATAACTTTAGGCCAGCAAATAAAACCTCAGCTCTTTTTCCTATGTAAACCTGTCCTCTGGCTATTTTCTTATATGATTCAGGAATTTATGTAAATGTTCTGGCAAGCTGGATAAATGTAAAATGGGGATGTAATCAATTAAAGATACTAAGCACAGTGAATATTCATAAAGCTGTGTTTAGGTAGCGCCTGTGGCTCAAAGGGGTAGGGCGCTGGTCCCATATGCCAGAGGTAGTTGGTTCAAACCCAGCCCTGGCCAAAAACCATACACACACACACATAATAATAATAATAATAATAATAATAATAATAATAAAAGAAGCTGTGTTTAAATGGGTGGTGCCAATGACACCAGCGAAAGTCAGCTTCTCCAGGCAGAGGATGCTCCCCAGTGTCCTGACAGTCTAGGGATGAAGGCTAAACCGCAGGTACACAGAGCCAGACTAAAGGTAGCCAGTTGGTGGCAAGGAGACTGCAGTATTCGGAGAGGTGGGGGTGTCAGGTGATGATGGGGAACTTTGACAGGCTGAGGGACTTTTCTGGGTATAGAATTCATCAGGGGCTGGAGCTTCCTGAAGACAAGGGCTGCTGGGGCCAACTGGGATTTACTGGGCTTTAGCTAATCCTTGTCTTGGAGACACACAGATTACCTGTCTGGACCGTTTGTTAGTGTATTATACAGAGATGAAAACCCAATAAAAAAGAGGCCTGGGGGGACAGAACTCCTATGAAGTGAAAGGACCCTTGCCCAAGGTAAAACTGATGGCAACTCAGAGCAGGTCTTGCCTGAATAGTTGGCCACCCAGGGAGAGAAAGAGAGAGAGAGACAGAGAGCAAGAAAGGGGAGCGTAACACCCAGTGAGGGCTTCCAGTAACCATATTAGAAAGGAGCCAAGAGACAGGCCCAGCAACCAAACCTTGCAACACCCATGAGATTCTTGATTACATGTGGCTTCCTCAATTTTGTTGTTTATATTTTCTTCATCTGTTTCTATGGTGATTAGCAGTAAATCAGTAGCAGCAAAACAGTAAAATCTTTAAAATAAAATGTGTTTGTCTCTGAGGACAGCAAGAAAGGGGGATCTGGAGAGACTGGCATCTTTCCAAGGAGACAAAAGCAGGCTGGTCCTGCCTCGGTGCCTGTAGTTTAGTGATTAGGGTGCTGGCCATGTACACCGGGGTTGGCGGGTTCAAACCTGGCCCGGGCCTGCTAAACAACAATGACAACTACACCAGAAAAATAGCCAGGCATTGTGCTGGGTGCCTGTAGTCCCAGCCACTTGGGAGGCTGAGGCAAAAGAATCGCTTAAGCCCAAGAGTTTGAGGTTGCTGTGAGCTGTGACACCATGGCACTCTACCAAGGGTGACATAATGGGACTCTATCTCAATAAAAAAAAAAGCAGGCTGGTCCTGGGGCCCACTGCAAGAAGGTGGAGGAGCTCGAGCCCTGGCAGCAAGCTTGGGTCAAGGAGGGACTTGGGGGCTTAGCCAAGAAACAAACAAAAAACCCAACCCTCCTCTCATTTTATCTGTCCTTTTATTATGGTACTATTGTGGAGATAATAAATTGCCCTGTGACTATTTGCTTTAATATTTCTAGCTAGATGTAAGAATGAAACCATGTCTCCCATATTTCCAAACACCTCGTACAGAACTTGGGCACTTACCTGGACTTCAATATATTTTTCTTTCTTTTTTTAATTAAAAAGAAATTTTACTTCTATACACATGTGCATAATGCCTAAATGTGCCCTTTTTTTTTTTTTTTTTTGAGACAAAGTTTCACTATGTTGCCCTTGGTAGGGAGCTGTGGTGTCACAGCTCACAGCAACCTTGAACTCTTGGGCTTAAGCGATTCTCTTGCCTCAGCTTCCTGAGTAGCTGTGACTACAAGCGCCCGCCACATGCCTGGCTATTTTTTTGTTGCAGTTGTTTAGCTGGCCTGGGCCAGGTTCGAACCTGCCACCCTTGGTTTATGTGGCTGGCGCTGTAACCACTGTGCTATGGGCGCCGAGTCCCTTTTTGGTTTTTGTTTACTTTTTCTCCTTGGTTCTCTTCTCTCCCTTTTCTCAAATTCAAATTCATATACTCATTTGCAAATAGAATGTATTTTCAATATATATTTCACTAAAATATGCTTGTCATTTTATATGCTTTTCTGCCACTTGCTTTTTTTCCTTCAATAATACCTCTTGGAAATCCACCAAGTAAACTTCTACAGTACCATCTCATTCTTTTTTTTTTGGATGGGGTCGGGTTTGAACCCGCCACCTTTGGTATATGGGGTTGGCACCCTACTCCTTTAAGCCACAGGTACTGCCCTATCTCATTCTTTTTAAAGACTGCGTAATAGTCAGAGGTGTGGCTGCATTATAATTTATTCAAGGAGCCCCAGATTTCTGGAGCTGGTAGTTCACATCTCTTGCCAACCTAGCATTCATTGAAATTAGGCTGGTAGCTTGAAATTGGGCATGATGGGAGTATTTACATCATAGAAATCTGCAAACACTACAAACCAGGGCTTTCTTTTGGTTTTAACTAGCATATCATTTAGTGCCTATTAATGAGTTTTAATTTGTTTCTGTTTTTCCCCAGGGTTTGGGAGAGAATGGCCATTATAAATAGACAATGCTGGGCGGTGCCTATGGCTCAAAGGAGTAGGACGCCAGCCCCATATACTGAAGGTGGCAGGTTCAAACCTGGCCCCAGCCAAAAAAAAAGAACAACACTATTTGATGATTAGATCTACAAAATCACTTTAAAATAAAAATAAATAAATAAATAAATAAATAAATAAATAGACAATGCTGATAAGGGTGTGTGTATGTATATATTTGTGTGGATATAATCTCCATAATTTCCTTATGTACTGATGTTTTCATTTCGATGCGATATTACAGTGTAATTGATGGGTCAAAGGGAATACATATTTTTAATTTCTAAAGATACTGCTAGAGCTGGGTGTGGTGGCTCAGACCTGTAATCCTAGCAACTTGGGAGGCTGAAGCAGGAGGGATACTTAAAGTTAGGACTTTGAGACCAGCCTGGGCAACATAGTGAGATCTCTTTTCTATAAAAAGTAAGAAAAATTATCTGGGCATGGTCCTTTAGTCCTTTAGTCCCAGCTATTCAGGATGTTGAGGCACGAGGATCACTTGAGTCCAGAAGTTTGAGGATGCAGTAAGCTATGATAATGCCACTGCACTTCAGATCGGGTGACAAAAGGAGATCCCATTGCTTAAAAAAAAAAAAAAAAAAAAAAAAAAAAGAACAATAGGCTGGACACCCATAGGTCAGTGGGTGCTCCAGGGATGGTGGGTTCAAATCCAGCCCAGGCCTGCTAAACAAAAAAAAATAAGTGGGTGTTGTGGTGGGCGCCTGTAGTCCCAGCTAGCATGGAGGCTAAGGCAAGAGAATTGCTTGAGCCCAAAAGTTGGAGGTTCCTGTGAGCTATGACATCACAGAACTCTACTGAGGGTGACAAACTGAGACTGTCTCAATAAAAAACAAACAACAACAACAAAAGAAAACGATATTGCCAGATTTAAAAGGTAGAAATTTACGTTTCTACCAGCAATGTAAAAACTTTTACTGGCATCCCTGT
This sequence comes from Loris lydekkerianus, assembly GCA_963574355.1. Classification (NCBI taxonomy): domain Eukaryota; kingdom Metazoa; phylum Chordata; class Mammalia; order Primates; family Lorisidae; genus Loris; species Loris lydekkerianus. Next base: position 30,577 of record CAUYPK010150502.1, on the reverse strand, counting down.
CCACAATGGAAATTACCCTCATTTTAGTTTTTCCTAGTCTGAAAGTTACAAAATAATATCTCATTGTATTTTAATTTGCATCTCTCTGAATACTGATAATTTTGAGCTTCTTTTCCTGTGCATGTGACCATTTAAATATGCTGTTTTGTGAGATCCTTTCTCATATCCTTTGCCCATTTTTCTATTGGGTTATTTGTCTACCTTTTGTCCATTTATAAAACCTTTTTGTTTATTGTTTTTAATTATCTATCTGTCCTATACCTTATGACTATTTCCCCCAAAACCTATTATTTGTCTATTGACTTTGTTTATTTTATCTTTTGCTATAAACGAGTGTTTTTTAATTGTTACAAGGTAAAATATACCTACATTTTCTTTTATAGCTTCTGGATTTCCAGTCGGTTTGCAAAGCCCCCTCCCTTTCCGTGCCTATATTGAGCATGTAGCCTCCTAAATTTTCAAGATTGTTATTGTCTTATTTTTTACATTTGTCTTTAATCTACACAAATAGAGTTTACATTTCTATGTGGTATAAAATAAGCGTCTAGTTTTATTTTCTTCCAGAGGGAAGTTGTCTTGGCACCATTTATTAGATAATCCATTCTTTTTCATGGAATTGAAATACCAACTATGTCATATAGTAAATTCTCATATATATACTTGGTCTATTTCTGGGCTCTCTATTTTATTCCACTGATCCATTTATCTATTCCCGTGCCAATACCAAATTGATTTAATTACAATGGTTTTATAGTACATTCTGATATCTGGGAAGACAAGTCTTACCCTTTATTTTTCTTTTTTACATTTTTATTTGCCATCCTAAAGCATTTATTCTTCTATATAACTTTAAGATGATTTTATTCAATTTTCCCTCCACATCAAAACTTTCTTGTTATCTAATTAGAATTGCATCAGATGTGTACATTAATTTTAGAAAATTGATATTTTTATCAATAGTCTTTTATTCTTTCAGAAGATATTTACTGAATACTTACTTTGCAACAGGCTTTGGAGATATAGCAGTGAAAAAGGACATGGTCCATGTCTTCTTTGAATCCAGGTTATTTTGTTTATAAATAAATGGTCTAACAATTCTACTCTTGGGTATATATTAAATACCTAGCAGAAATGAGTGCTAACGTACACCAAAAGACATGTATAAGAATATTGATAACAGCCTTATGCATAATAGACAAAAACTGGAAGTAACACAAATGTCCCAACAGTAGAATGAATGAATTGTGGTATATTCTTACAATGAAATACCATATAGTAATGAAAAAGAACAAACTATTGATTTTCACAACAACATAGATGAATCTCGCAGATAGTACATTGAGTAACCACAAAAGAATGCGTACTAAGTGGTTCCATTCTATGAAGTTTAAAAACAGGTAAAACTTGTTTGGACAGAGGGTAGAATGTGGCTACTTTGAGAAGGTGGATATATATTGACTATAAAGGGACTCAAGGGAACCATCTTGAGCGGTGGTGATCTGGCTAGTGATTTCATGAATACAGTATACATTATACTGTATACAGTATACAGTATACATTTATCAGACCATACACTACAAGCCATCCATTTTACTGTTTGTAAGTTATACTTCAATTAAAACAAAAAAGGATACAAGAAAATTCATCTCACAGAATTGTCCCCTTCCGCTTCAGGGTTCCTACGAAAAGCAGCCATCTGTGGATCTCCATCATCTGCCATCTCCAGCTCTGAGAAACTGAGTTTTCTAGTGCTTTCTAGGCTGGGCTATTGCAATCTTGAAGCTGTGGCAGCTGCTGCTTATGTCATGATTTTCCAGCCCCTCTTTTAAAAAAGTATATTTTTAAAAAGTCTCTTGATGAAATACAGCACAGTATTGTGGAAAAGCAACAGACCTGGACAAGCCAGATCAGACTTCCTCTTCCTGACTGGTCAATAAGAAACCCTGGGTTTTTGTGCCTTACCCCCAAAAGAGTTATAAAGTTCAGTAAGTGCCTTAGAAAGCAGTCAAGACTCTGCAATGCAATCTGGATCACCCATTACCAATTTGCTTTGCTCACCCACCGTAGTGGCTGGGCCTTATGCTTCCTAGGGGAAAATGAGCAATTTGAATGCCTGCCCCCCCCCCCATCTCCCATCTCATCCACTCTCCTCCCTTTGTTCTCAATAAATGTGTTCCCTAATGTGGCAGTGCCCATATTTGTGGCTCTTTGGGGAGAAAACTTTGAGCCAAACTTGGGGCTTCACATGTAACCCCAAGTTGTAAGCATGAGATGTAGCCCGCAGCTGTTACAAAAAGCAGATTACCATGCGGCACAGCCGACTTGCAGTTATTTCATGTCATTTTGTATTTCTGCTCTCTAGGGTGGTGACTCATTGCTTTCCAGTTCAATGTGAGGACATGTCCCACAGTGTTGACTGCCTGATGCTCCTGGAGGACATTCCTAACCCACCACTCACCAAGTTATTAGAAATCTAACTCTGAAATCACTAATCCCCCAAATAGCCTCTATTCTCTCAACTGCTGGCTTCCTCACTTTGATTTTATGCACAGTAGTTCCAAACTCAAGGCCAAAAATTCTACCCCATGCCGAGCCACTTTCAAAGGAGAACCAATATGCTAAGACTAGAGGGGGATTTGAATAGCAGCTAATTGTCGTTTGTCTAGTGAAAAGAGCTTCCTCTCTCCCCTGAGCAGTCTGGTTATTTGTTAAAGTTTGCTGGGGTTTTGGAGCACCTCGCTGTTAGGGGCAGTTGAAACTCAGCAGTTTTAATTATTAATCAGGTCAAAGGCTGATGACAATTTTTCTTCTCTTCAGGGGAGGGTCTTGAGAGTTCACAGGAGGGGATGTCCAAGTTCTTGACATGTGATGGGAAGAAAGGAGGAAAGAAGGGAAAGGATTCGAGCCAGAGCAGTCCTGAGTTCTTAATGGTTCCTTGCCCTAGACTGTGTTGAAAAGCTCCGTAATCTGCCTCTGGTTCATTTTAAGTGAATATAGGTCTTTATCTTTTCCAGGGGGTTGTGGCTTTCTGAGATTTACAAATTCCAGACTTTACAGCACATGTTAAAGGGTATCTGTTATACTCTCGCAAATCAGAGGGCAGAAAAAATGGGATACTCTTCAGATTTGTCCACTCTGGGTCATCAGCTTACCTGGGGTAGGGGTGGGGGTGAGGAGGGCTTCTCTTTGCATAAACACTGTTTGGCAAAGGCATGAGGCTTTTTCTAGTTTGGATTTGCAATGTTTGTGAATATGCTGACCTCATTCCTGCCTTGCCTTCACACTTCTTTCCTGAGCTCTGTGGATCTCTTTTCTCTTTTTGGCCTGAGACCCCAGCTTGACAAGATCCAGAAAGTTCTCTCTTCCATCTGTGTATTTGTCAGCCATTCTGAATGATTCCAGCAGGCTCTGCCTCCCACCCTTGTTGCTAGGCAGATTCCCTTGTTGCTAGGCCACCACTGCTTCTTCTCTGCCTCTAAAAGAGGTACAAATTTCCAGTGACCCATTCAACCATCTACCCACCCACTCACACACTGACAAAACAAGTAGGTCTTAAACAACTACATACATGTGAAACCTTGTGCCTAGCATAGAACAATTACAAATAGAAAAAGAGCAGCAAAGCTAGGGGTGTCAGATATAGAGGTAACCAGTTGTTATGGGGGTGGTGAGCATGCTCTTTCCTGGGAGGTTTCTCCGGGGATAACCATCAACTTGGTGAATTTTCTGAGCAAGTTGGTCTGACCCTCAGCCTTGTGGGCACAGAAAACTCATTTCATTTGCTACTAGAAACAGATCCTTGTCCTGTGGCAAAAGCATATGAATTAGCTTTGAAGAACTGATGCCTAGGCTGGGAGTGGTGGCTCGCACCTACAATCCTGGCACTTTGGGAGGCTGAGGCAGGTGGATCACTTGAACTCAGTAGTTCAAGACCAGCCTGAGTAAGAGTAAGACCCCATCTTTACTAAAAATAGAAAAAGCTAGCTGGGTGTTTTGGTGGGTGCCTCTAGTCCCAGCTACTCGGTAGGCCGAGGCAGCAGGATTGCTTAAGCCCAAGAGTTTGAGGTTGCTGTGGGCTGTGATGATGCCACGGCACTCTACCCAGGGTGACAGAGTGAGACTCTTGTCTCAAAAAAAAAAAAAAAAAGACAAAAACTGATGCCTAAAACCAGAATGTGAATTCGTTAATTTATGATGATAAATCTTTCATATGAATCAAGAATAATCCTGCAGGCATCACCTTTGCTCTATGGAGGCAGACTTTTCTGGAAACAACAGCATCACTGAAGGATATGGCAAACTTAGTATGGGGCACAAGTTTGCATGGTATCTATACATGTATCTATTTTACCATTCTTACTATATGCCAGGCAAAATCATGGTTTACAGATGAAATTTTATTAATTGCTCACCTCAACCAAGAGAGGGAGCTACAAAACACTCATTCTGAATTTATAGAAAAAGCAGTTCAAGTTAAATGACTTAACTGAGGTCATCTGGCAAATATGTGACAAAAACAGAATTTGAACCCAAAATGCATGGTTGGACTAATAGATCCCAGTTTCCGGGCAACAGTGAGAAAGCACATTAGATTGGGGGCAAGTTGGATAATGGATGCTAAGGTGCTGATGAATCAGCCTGATGGAAATTTCCTATAATTGATGAGACATGAGTTGAACTCCACTGAGCCTAGATCTAGAGATGGAAATTTGAAGAATCAGCAGTTACCTCACCTCTTCTGGAGGTGCAGTGAGAGCAGATTCTGAATTATTGTTGAGAGTGGATAAGAATTTGTCAGCTCCAGTGTACCAATAGAATACAGGAAGGTTGCTTGGGCTAAATAAGCATCTAAATGAGGTAGGACAGGTTACCTTAGGGGAGTGCTAGGGCTTAGGGAGAAAGGCCTCTTGGATAATGGCTTGACAACTATCCTGCCAAGAGTCCCAGCAACTAAGCAGACCAAAAGGTCAAGATCTTAGTTTTTTTTTTTTTTTTTTTGAGACAGAGCCTCAAGCTGGGTAGAGTGCTGTGGCATTATAGTTCACAGCAACCTCCAACTCCTGGGCTCAAGCAATTCTTTTGCCTCAGCCTCGCAAGTAGCTGGGACTACAGGCACCTGCCACAATGTCCGGCTATTTTTTGGTTGCAGCCCTCATTGTTGTTTGGCGGGCCTGGGCTGGATTTGAACCCACCAGCTCAGGTATATGTGGCTGGCGCCTTAGCTGCTTGAGTCACAGGTGCCAAGCCGTTTTTGTTTTGTTTTGTTTTGTTTTTTTGAGACAGAATCTTGTTTTGTTGCCCTCGGTAGAGTGCCGTAGTGTCATAGCTCACAGTAACTTCAGACTCCTGGGCTCAAGCCATCCTCTTACCTCAGCCTCCCAAGTAGCTGAGACTATAGGCAGCCGCCACAACACCTGGCTATTTTTAGAGACAAGGTCTTGCTCTTGCTCAGGCTGGTCTCAAACCGGTGAACTCAGGAAATCCACCCACCTTAGCCTCCCAGAGTGCTAGGATTACAGGTGTGAGCCACTGCGCCTGGCCTCAAGATCTTAGTTTTAAGGAAAGGTAGGTATAGTCTTGGGGAGAAGGTGGCATGTTTGTGGATAAAGCAGGGGCACTGAGCTCTTTGAAAGGGGCAGACTTGAAGCTGTCTAAGAGGAAGCTTGACAGAGGAATGACTTCCTTGTCCCGAGGCCTGGTCAGGAGCCCCAATATAGCACATAGCACAGTTCAGATCGGGGAGCTGGATCCAGACAGGGGCCTGAGTGGCAGGTTCTGAAAGAGCTCAATCAGACATAGCAATGATGTTAACCTCTACCTCAATGTGAACATCTTTGTTCTGTATCTAAGCCCTAAAGAACCAAGAAAGTGTGAGGAGCTGGGCTCAGGCCTGTAATCCTAGCATTCTGGGAGGCTGAGGAGGGTGGATTGCTTGAGCTCACAGGTTTGAGACCAGCCTGAGCAAGAGCAAGACCCTGTCTCCACTAAAAATAGAAAAAACTGAGGCAAGAGGATCATTTGAGCCCAAGAGTTGGAGATTACTGTGAGTTTTGACTCCATGGCACTCCACCCAGGGCAATAGCTTGAGACTGTCTCAAAACAAACACACACACACACACACACACACACACACACACACACACACACACAAAAGAAAATAGTGAAGAACAGGAGGTCTGGGTGTCCAACAGCTGTACCTGTCCTCCCACTTCTTATTCTCTTGTTCTTGCAATAAACTTTTCTGGAACTATATGTGAGTTATTCTGGGGGAGGAATATATGCTCTGTTAATTGTTTCTCTGCTTTTGTAATTTACTTTTTTGGCTTTCCCTCCAGTTTCCTAGTGAAGTGCTTTTTGAGCACTCTCAGCCTTGTCTGGAAGCCTGAGATTTTCCCACTTTGGGGCCAAGACAGCCGAGGGGTTCCAGGGCCCCTGGAAATTTAGCATAGTGGGGCCAGCAGCTGTCTCAGCTGGATTTGCAGGAAACAGCTGGTGGAGTCAGGGCAGAGAAAGGTGAAATCTCCAGAGAGGAAGAGATTGGGAAAGAGAGAGAGAGATGGGAGCAGCTGCAGTTGCTGGGCTCTTCCTGCCGGGCTCTTCCATCACAGAGGCCTGCCTGGGACTCCAGCTCTTCGCACCCTGGCTTTACTCAAAAAGAAATAAACAAGTTAAAGTTGTGATGCCCCAAGGGACTATAAACAGTGGGTGTAGCCAGTATCTAATGGGGGAATCAGAACTTAGAGCCCAGGCTGTGTTCACCTGCAAAGTTTAGCGGCACCTGGGGTGTGATTCAGCTGGAAGGGGATTATACCTCAGACACTAGACCATGACTGTTTCAGGATAAGATCCAATGGGATACATGGCATTCAACTGAAATAGCAGGGAATTGGAGGAATTTGGGCCTCTTGTTAGTTTAGTAAACTGAGAGTCTCGCAGAGGTTTGTGCATGTCTGTGGCTGTGCCTGATTGGGAGCCCTTCTCCACCCCCACCTCCCTTACTTGGGAAGCACAATAATTCCCTGATTTGTTGTTAGCCAGCCCTTTGGAAGAAATGACTGGGGTTGGGAAAGCATCAGAGTTACTCAGAAAGTTTTTGGAGGTACCTTCTCCTAACCCACTAATATTTTGTAGACTCAGGCTTGGTTCCTGGGCAGCATCAGTTAAATTGAAATCTTGATTCTCTCGGTAACTTGATGGCTTAGTTTAGGCCTCAGGTTGCTGTTCCATGAACTGCCTTGAAATTTAATCACCCAAATTTATTTCCTAGAGTGTTTTTTACCATCTCCTCCTCTAGGCCCATTAGTCACCATCTCCTGACCTGACAGAGTGATTATTAAAGACCCTGTGGTTCCTTTTCACTAGATTTAGGGGTGTTGGTAACTCTGGAGGCAAGTTCTAACTTGAGTCACAGTTGGGTGGATTTTCCCTCAGTTGGTTGTGAATCTTCCCTAAGGGCATACTGGAGGCCTGGGAGAATTACACTGTGCACCTCCTGTTCTTTGTTTAAAACTAGAAGGATGGTGACTGGATTCTTCTAGGGCTGGTGTTCTCAGGTTGGGGGTTATATTATCCTTTGCTCCTGAGCACATCACTGACATCTCCTAGCTTCAATTTTCCTTTTGGTAAAATGACGATAATGACCATTGAAAAAGGGGCATCCAGCCTTGTACATTGATATGTAATAAATGCTAGCTGTCTTTCCTTCTGGCCAGGACAAGACCCTGGCTTTCTTTTTGGAATCTTGTAAGAGAAATTTTATTAGTATGGTTCAGACACATTCTCACACAATTTTATTTCAAGGAGAGTTCCATAAATTAAATGTTTGGCTGTTTTCCCCTTCCATCCTAGTCCGCTAAAGTAGAGGCTTCAAACTTACATGGTTACAGGTGTTAGGAAGATAATATAAATAAAGAGCAAGCTGGCTGGGTACTGTGGAGGACAGGAGGGCACAAGCCCTGCTAAGTGGAAGAAACAGTTATTTCTAGGTGAGAATGAGGCCCAGTATGATCTTTCCATTTTTAAAGAGAAGTGAAATGTTGGCATGTTTTGCTGAAAAATCTCAAATTTTAAATATTTTCAACTAATTAAAAAATTTAAATGTGGGGGAGGTGAAATACAGTATGGCTCCCTAATAAAGTCACAAACTCTATTCTTGGCAGGTTCTGGATGGGATGTTCTTGTTTTTGTGGTCACCCCTCTCCTCCCCCTGGACTGGACAGTCCTGCTCTTTGCTTGGTTGGTCCCTGCAGGTAACTACATTGGTCTGCTCCTCTTCTGCAGACATGCTGGACCAGTTAAAGGTTATTCTGTAGAAACCTCAACCAACAAGTCAAAAGATGAGTTTCCTGCTCTTAATAGATAATTTTTATTGGTTTTGCAATAAACGTATGAAATAGAAACAATAGCAATAAACTAGCTCAACAAGAAATCGAAAGGCACAGGCCCCCAAAGCCCTTCCCGCTTCCCCTTAATGAGTCTGTAATTTATAGACCAACTAGCAGGCCCACTTTTCTTTTTCCAAGCTTTGCAAACTTTTCTGTTTGGGAGGCCTGGATGCTCTGGGGGCTTTGTGTTCATTTCCACATAGTTGCTGTCATAGAAGCCAGGACACAGTCATGCCAGACAAGAGAAGTAGCATTTCCTTGAAGAGTGGGAGTCTGAACCTAGCCTCAATTCCTCTGACTTTGAGGGTCTTCCCCCTTTGATTTCATGTTTATCAATGGGGAATAGAAAAGGAGAGTGACCAGGAAGAAACTCTTGCTGAAAAGGCCAAAAGCCACAGTTTGTTTAACTTTTGGAGAGCAAAGTGGCCAGGGGGTGGGCACAAAAAGCATCCAGGGGCTGGGGGAAGGGATTTTCACCTTTTTAACCTTTCACCTTTGTGTTTTGGAATGTGCAGAGTAATTTTAGTCCATGGCGCTGGCCCTTTTCCTAAGACTTAAATAGGCCCCTCATCTGCTAAGCAGCACCAAGGGGGGTGGGTGGGAGGGGAGTGATCTTGGTGTCTTATAGACATTGATGAGACCTCCTTGCTGCTGTTCTTGGTGGCAACTCAAGCAAGCTGGAGGCCCTGGGTCTCTGCCAGCAGGTGTTTACTCGCTGGGTTACTGGCAGTGTCAGATGAGTGATAGCTAAAGTCAGAAGGGCTCAGTGCTCCATCTGAACATTGCCCCTGAGGCCTGCAGCCCAGAGAACAGGTTATCTGTGTTCCTGATCACGCCTCAAAGAAAGTGCAGACCTCCTACAGGTTCATGCCACAACAGTGATAGTGAGAAAAGAAGACTAACTGGGGTTTCCATATCTACCCCTTCAGGGATGGGATGACCCAGGGTCTGCATGGGTGGCCAAGACCCTAGCAGCCCATGGCAGATGGGCACAGAGAGTGTTCACTTGGGATGCCACTGTTCATATCCCCAGGGCCTGCTTGGCATTCACCACTCCCTGCCTGCTCCTTCTAGCCTGGCCCTGCCGGGGTTGGTGGGGGGACTGTGGGCATATCTCTTCTAGAAATCCACAGCAGTGCCTCAGCTCTGTGGCTCTCCTCTCCTCACCCCCTCCTCCCTTCCCAGTGGGCTGTGGGGGAGAAGACCGCTGACTTTGCAACCCACAACCCCTGAAAGTCCCCATCTATGGCATGTTGTTATGCTTCGAGGACACAGGACTGTGAACTCGAAATTGTCTCGGCTTTGTCACCTCTTGGCAGGTCTTTAGAGCTCGGGGAAACAGCCGAGCGGTACAAATCGCAGCGGTGTGGTAAAGCCCCCCCTAACTCCTGATGGGCTGCCTGACTCATATCCGTTTCCCTGGCAAAAAATAAGTTTTTGTTATTGCTGGCTTGGCAGAAGCACGGAAGAGCGCGCGAGGATCTACTGCCCCATGCATCACTGGCCAAATTGCCTGAGAAATCCCAGCTCTAGAACTTTTCATCGTTGGCTGTGATGTACGGAGCAGAACGGCAGCTCCATTTCCCCGCATGGGGCTCGGCGATGCTGCACTTAGCAGACCTGCTCTGCTTGCAACTTGCAGCAAATGCGGCCTCTCCTATCTCTTCCCCTCCTCTTGGCCTCTCATCCTCCCTCACCCTTTATCTCTCCCATCCCCCTGTCTACTCATCAACCCCCTCCCTGCCTCTCCCCAGCAGAGCCATAGCTGGAGAATCAGGAGGAGGCTCACAATGTCATTTCCCCATCACTCTGCAGACGATGCCACACTAATGTTCTTTTAATGCTGTGATGCTGCACTAATTAATAAGCATCCTGCACAGAGGTCTCTCCTCTCCTCTCCTCCCCTCTCCTCCTCTTCCTCCCTGCCCCTCCCCAGCAGCCCTCCAGAAGGCCTCCACATTCTGGCATCTGGCAGCAGAGAAAGGATTTCACTCCTCTACCTGGGCTGTCTGATTTTGCTATGAGAGATAACTGTATACGAACCAATAATCTAGCCTGACAATCCAATTTACTGACCAATAGCGCACAATCCACCATGTCATCGGCTGTGGGGAGGCCCATAAATTAGTTCCTAGTAATTTATTCTGATCAATAGAATGGGCAAAGTCACTTGTCTCTTTAATCAAAGGCCCTCTCAGAGATGTCAGGGCAGGCGGCTGGGTGGGAGGGAGAAGGGCTCTGCGAACAACAACGAGAGGTGGAGGGTGCTCAGGACCACACCCCACGACCTAACTCCCAGAACCCAACAGAAGGCTCCCTGGAATGGGGTTTATGGGGGAGGGACTGAAGGACCAGGCGGCTTATGCTTCCTTTGGTTACTCCAACCATAAAGCATTGGCCTTCAAATAAGCTAAGGGCAGAAGTGGACACTTCTCATGGCTAACAAGAAGTAGACTCTAGGGAATGCTGTGCTGGAACCTGAAGAAATCTTATGTCTTTTGAATGTTTAGAATCTCTCTTCCTCCCCTGCCACAGGGGCCCCACTAGTCCTCGTGCTTGCCCTTCTATAAAAAGAAGTCTTCTAGCACAGTGGATAAGAGCCTAACAGCCTGGCTTTGAAGTGACTGTCTGCCACTTTCTAGCTGTGAGGCCTTGAGCAAGCTGCTTATCTCTTTGTGATTCAGTTTCCTCAACTGCAGAGTGGGACTAATAAAGTTACCTTGCAGTTATTAAGGAGATTCAGTAAATTAATTATATGATTTTTAATAAATTAATACAAAATTAAACTAACAAATTAATATGTAAAGTCTTAGAACAATGCCTGACACATAGTAAGCACTATATTGAGTGTTGACATAAATAAATATAAAGAGATCAAAGAAAAATGTTGACAAGTCTCTGTGAAGATGTGCCAAGCCCTTGAGATGCTCTGCTTCCTGACAACTTTTGCTGTTTCCATCCACGATCACCTCTTGTCCTCTTTGTCCAAAATATACAGTTAAAGGGTCAATTGATGCTCTCTTTGAAATGGCAGAGAAACTCTGAAGGCCTCTGTGCAAGGTTTTTCCCTCCTCTGGGTCCTCAGTAAGAGGCAGTGCTTTGGCCTTGGGGTAACAGACTGATTTTGCTTTAGAAAAACAAGCTTGCTACTAGAGAGCAGAGAGGGAGAGGATGGCCTGTTCCTTGTGATAGCTGCGTGGGACTGGCATATGAGGAAGGAGGCAGAGCTCTCTGACATGAGCAGGACGAAAGGAACACATCGAGCGAGCAATGTAAAGAGTGACAGTGCCAGAATCTATCACCTAGGGTTCCAGTCCCAGCTCTGACACTCACACTCACTGGCTGTGGGCCTTTGACCAGTCATTTTAGGTCTCTGACCCTGATTCTGTATCAGAGGCAGGAAAGTGTTGGACAGAATGAGCCCAGAAGTCTCCCTGGCTCTGACCCTCTGAAATTCTATATGAATCAGTGAAGGAGTCTGTTGGGTTTTCCCTGACCCCTCCTCAACCCTCAGCCCCATGTCCCCCATAATAATTATCTGAAAGGCTCTGACAGCAAGCACCAGCAGGACAAGGAAATTTGTGATATCTCAGGACATTACAGTCATTAAATGGGACTGATGTTATTCATGGAACAGGGCTAAGGAGAGGGCCAACTCACTTGCGATAGAGGTTCCTAGGGCCCTGGCTGCAAATGTAACTAGCTTCCTTGATGTGCAAGGAGCCAAGGCGCTCTCTTCTGCAGTCGAGGTCAAGTCAGGACTTGATTCTAGGGAAATTCTGGGCCTCTGTTTCATCCACTATCTCTGGGGGCTACCTTAGGGCCAGGAACCGCATGCTGAAGGTGCAGACTCACTGAGGCACAGAGAGTGAAGTGAGCCAAAGTCCCACCTGAAACTCCAGGCTCCAGTGACTGTCCTTGGATCTCATCTTGGCCTCCCACCCCCTACAAGTGAGCTCTGGTGTGTCTATCAGAGGTGAGCTGGAGGGCTGGGGTATAGTGGTCATGAGGGTGGTGGGGCCAGGTTGGAGGCCTGAGGCCAGCCTGGGGTGGCTGCATGGCAGGTGGACACAGTTTCTGGTAAATAGGAATCTGGCACCCTCTATTGACCCCACGGCGGGAGACAGCTGGTCAACCAGGCTGGGCAGCAGCCACAGGGAAGGGGAGGGGTGGGGTCCAAGACCAAGCAGTAGCTTACCAGTTAAAAGAGCAGCTCCTTTCTCTGAATAGATCATTTTTATTGGTTTTACAATAAGCTTATGAGACAGGAACAATTGCAATAAACAAACTGAACAAGAAATCGAAAAGACGGGCCCTGAAAGCTTTACTGAACCCTTCTTACCTTCTCTTAAGAGTCTCTAATTTATAACAAACTCATCTGCCTAGCACCTAAGTTCTCTAGCCCCAGGTTGGGAACCCATGGACTTTGTTTTGTGTGTCATCCATCATCTCCAGGTGGTTGAGACCTGGCCCCAGAGGACACAGGAGGCTCTATCTAGTAGGAGGAAGAACTGGTCCAGGGAAGTCCAGGCATAGATCTGGGACTTCCATCATGGCCATCTCTTAGCTATCCTCTTGAGAGGATCTGTGAGGTGTAGTCTTCCCTTCCCACCTCCCACCAAATCTCTTCAGAATAGATGGAGCTGGCTCTAGAGGGCCCACCTCCCCCAGGCTTCTGCTCTAACCTTCTGCCCAGTCTCAGGCTATGGATGCAGACAGAGAGATCATGTTCCTTTCAGACTTCCAGGCTAGAGCTTGGCATGGGATGCTGGGAAAGCTGGGGTCTTCCAACCCCCCAGACTGCATGCCCCTCAGATAGGATTGAGATCCCTGAGGAGGGCTGTGGCTTTTCCCTCCTCAAGATTAGAGGCTCCCTTAGGGCAGAGCTATTGTACCCCTTCTCCGTACCATCGAAACTAAGGCTGTCGGTGATGAGGCCAGGGCTGAGTCTCTTCCTTGAAGCTGGAGATCCTTGAGGAAAGGTTGGTTTTCCCTCGGACTGCAGCCCGCTGGGTCCAGGTCATGTTTCCTCACTTTAGATTGAGGCTGTAGTAGTGAAGGGCTACTTCTCTACCACAGACTGGTGCTTCCTTAAGCATCCATTTTTCTCCTCATCACTGAGTGACCCTGAAGTTTTTTCCAAAGGTGGCCCCCATCCTTTCCCCAAGCCTGCTGGAGGCCCATATCAGCCCCCTGTGACTTTCCTGGCAGCTGAGCAAGGGATAGGGCATCTGGGGATCAGACCCACTGTCCTGGCCAGGATGGTCTGGGTGTAGGTGGCCCTGCTTCTCTGCAGGGGACCCCATGACTCCTTGTGATGACTGCAGTACTTAGAGATGGCCACGAGATGTCAGTGAGAGGCCGTGGAAATGGCTCCCATCCTGGTCCTCAGCTGGAAAGGAAGGAAATCAGACAGTAGCCAGGGAGGGGGCTGGTCTGGGACAGCCCCAAGCTTCACCTCTGTGCCCTCCTCAAAGTCGCAACAATGGTCCATCTCTCTGCTTTGCACCCAACTTTTTGCTCCCAGAGAGTAGGTTCTGAGGTTCCAACATTCAGCTCTGGGTTGGGCAGGAGCTGCTGTTCCTGACCAGGGCACCCTTGCTGTGCAGGTCCTTGTGTGCCTGTGTTCCTGCCTGTGTCAGTGTGGGTGTGGCTTCAGGCCATGATCCCTGGAGAGTGTGTGCTTGGGGCTGCCTGTGTTTTTGTGTGACTATTGGCAAGGATTTGTGTCTGCTACAGGGAAATTCAGACATGGAAGTGGGCCTTAGAAATCTCCTAGTCTAACCTCTGTTTTTTTTTTTTTGTTTGTTTGTTTGTTTTTTGAGACAGAGTCTCACTATGTCGCCCTTGGTAGTATGCCATAAACTGTTGGGCTTAAGTGATTCTTTTGTCTCAGCCTCCCAAGTAGCTGGGACTACAGGTGCCTGCCACAACACCTGGCTATTTTTTGGTTGTAATTGTCATTGTTGTTTGGCAGGCCCAGGCTGGATTTTAACCCACCAGCTCCGGTTTATGTGGCTTGCGCTCTAGCCACTGAGCTACAGGTGCTGAGCCTAACCTCTGGTTTTATAGATGAGGAAATAGTGGTCTGGAGAGAGAAAGTGCCTTGCCTGTAGCAAGTCTGTGGCTATGCTGCTCCTGAACCCAGATCTCCTGCCTTCCAGCCCAGCATGGGTATGCTCCTATCTGGGAGTCCGGCTGTGTGTCTGGTGTACTTTTGTTTTAATGTTTACTTCCAATGGGTCCAGCTGACCATCAGCCAGCAAGGTTCTGAACAGAATCAGAAGGAGATGGAAAGGAATGGAATGAGAAGGAAGAAAGGAACGGCAGGGATATGTGTGTGGGTGCCGAAGGGTGGTTGTGTCTGTATCTCTATAGGTCGGTGCTCCTGTGTCGGAGATCTGATTCTGGTGTATAGGTTTGAGTTTGTGTATGTGTGTGTGTGTGTGTGTGTGTGTGTGTGTGTGTGTGTACCTGTGGGCCCATGTGAGGAGCGGTGTTGGTGCTTTCGGCTGTGTGGTGTGTGAGTGATGGTGCATGCCAGTGGTTGGTGTGTATGTCAGGGACTGGAGCAAAATCAGTCAGTGGCTGTGTGAATGGGTGTGTGACACTGTGGGTGTCAGTGAGTGTGACTGGGAGGCTGTTGCCTCTCCCCACCTCCTTGCCCTCCACTAGGCTGTCTCCCCATGGCCTCTAGGATTTCTGTGTCCCTGCCCCAGCAGCAGTGGAGAAATCCTTTATTGGTTGAGGCACCAGCCCCCGTGTTGGGATTTCAAGGTTCCTGTCGGTTCCATCCATCTTCCGGGGCCTCCTGGTATTAGCATTGATCTACAGGGGAAATGGAGAGCGCGACTGGGTTATTACGCACTGCCCGCCTTCCCTGGGCCGTGATTGAGTGCACACAGAGAATTTTTGAAACATGGCCACCCTAACTTATTCTGTCTTCCTGCCAATAGCGTGGCATGGGTCCAAATTACGGGTCGATACCAGCTGATCTTTTTATGTTAAACTGTGATGAAGTTGCCTCTGTGTGGAGATGGGATTAGGCCCTGGGCTCTCTTTTATGGGAGAACTTTTGGGATAAGAAAGGGAGGGGTGGAGGAGTAGACTAGGAGATGGTCAGTAGGGCACAGTGGAGGGTGGAAGGCTGAGGGCAGGTAATACGGCAGGGTTGCCAGTGGACCAGAATGTTTGCAAGCTTGCAGGGAAGTCAGAGCTAGCTGCACTGGCACTCAGCTTCCCTGTTCCTGCCTGCACTTTCCCTTTGTGACTGTTATCATATTGGGGAACCTCAGGGACCCCATCAGACCTTTCCATGGTTCAGCCAGTCTGCCCCTGGTAAGGCTTCTCCCCCCTCTGCTCTCCTCCAGGGATAGAATTCCATTTCCCTCTAGCCCCTTTCACCCTGCTCCTCCACCCCCCTCCTACACACCTGCACCATCAAACGGGTTTGTCTTTAACCTCCAAACAGGGAACTTTAATTAAAGAGACAGTGACCCCTTTTATGAGTTTGGTCGAGTTGGGTTTCAGGGCCCTTGTCACTAGCAGCTCACATAACCCTAACAAAAGCTTGAGGGCTTTGAGAGGAGCCGGTCTTCCTAATAGACACTGTGGTGGGGGCACAGGGTAGAGATGGGAGGGCATGGGGAAGGGAGGGATCCTTGGGTCAGGAACCCCAGTGACTGCATCAGTGAGGTTGAAGGTTGGGGGAGGAGGCAGGCAAGGGGACTAGAGAGAAGGCACTGACACTGTTCGGTACCTTTGGGGCATGACCCCCACCCATAGGAGAGCCATGTCAACCCCAGCAGTGTGGTGTCTACTCCCTGTATGAAACAGGTCTCCGGTAGGATTCATGCAAGTGTTCAGGGCTCCCATCCCTTTTGCCTGTTGACTTGTGATGTAAAACTGGAAGTAATTACCAAGAGAAATAGACTGGATAGAACTCACTCTAAGAAAGTTTTTTACTTCTATATTTAAGGGAAAAATTATGATTTTATGATAAAACATAATTGCTAATAACTGTAACAATGCCACTCAATATATGGCATGAAACACACATTCTGTCCTGAATCTGAAGGTGCAAACTGTGCAACTCATACGCTGCTTAGAAACTGTCCCTTTATATGCAAGAGCTAAATTCAGGCCTCCTGCTCTCCACCTCCCCCACCTTCATCTTCCCGAAGGACCCCAAGGGTAGACAACTATTGGGTTAGTGTTATGAGTTTGAAAGGCCCTTATCTTATGTTTAATCACCTCTTAACTGTTGATTTTTAACCAATGGCTTCTCCAGGTCCTGTAAGGGATGTTTGCTTGCCCTTTGATCTGGTTCTTTGATATCCTTTGTGAATTCTTCAAGCTAGAGAGGACTGCTCAATCTGCCACATTTATTCATTCAACAAACATCAGAAGCTGTTAAAGGAAGCCTGTGTGTAATTGATTATTTCTGAAAGGATGGGTTTTCCTCAAGTGGGGTACACACCCATTAACTAGAGATTGATGAATTGTTGGTTATCTGCACAGGGACTTAGCCACCTACATGGTAATCCAGGGTTGCTCTGACCGGAACTAAGCCTCAAACTAGCAAATTTGTGGAGGTGAGACTCAAGGCCAAAGTTGACTAATGAGGATTCTGGGCACCCTCTCTACTTCTACTGCTACCATGGGCTTCTCCTGGTAACATGTGCTGGCCTGGCAGGGATACTTAGGTGGGATGTGGGGACATCTGTCAGGACTCAAATGACTCCCACACAAGGGGTAGAGCATATAGCCCAATACTCAGACATCATCACCCTGGGGCTACATACTTCCACATGTGGACCTTCCTCTGTGCACAAGCGGTATCACCTAGCCACGTGAGCAGCCTGTCTGTGTGTGTGCCCGGGAGTGCACACACCCATAAAGAGAGGTCACATCCCCTTCCCCCCTCTTTGGGGAAGGGATCTGGAGGCCAGAGGGGCTGGGCAGTAATTGGTTTTGGCATTTCCTACCTCCGCTGCCTGGGAAGCTTTCTCTGTTTCATCTTCAGCCTGATCAATCCCCAGTCATGTGCCTTTCCACATGGACGCTCCCGACCCCCCAACTCACTATGCTCTCAGAAACTTCGTTAGTGCCATTAATCTGCTGACCCAGGCAAATCACCAAGTCTTCCTGCAACTCAGCCTCTCAATACCCCCTCCCCTCGCTGGAGACCACCCCCCAGGATCCACTGGGCCCGCTCCCCAGGGCTGGTTTATCTCCCTTTCCTCCTCAGGTTCCCAGTCTGGGATCCTCCTCCCTCCCAGTCCATGTCTGCACACTTACCACTTCCTAAGCTTTTCCCCACATGTGTGCTTCAGCACTTTGTGTCAGGAGGTTAGTCCCTGTCTGCCACCAGCATCCCTGAAGCAAAAAGGGTCCCATGCACCTGCTCCTTAGTGGTAGAGGGTGTGGGGTCAGGCTCTGGCTGTAGGAACCGTACCAGGAGGAAATTGCACATATTGAGTGCTCATGTATCCCAGGTACTGTGCTAGACACGTTTACCCAGGTAGGTCATTTAATCATCACAACCCAAGAGGCAAGCATTATTTCTCCCATTTTAAAGATGAGGGGAATTGAGGCTTTCTAATTAAAGGGTAGCAGAGCCAGGTTTACCCTTAAACCACTATGTAGGAAGGAAGAGCACTCCTATCCTTGAGCCAGGTCCTAGATATCCTTAGGACCTAAAAAATTCCTGACATGAGATTTGTTTCTCCTTTCTCCTCTGGCAGAGCTAGGTCTTGAGTTGGGGTGGTGGTGGTGTGTCCATGTTCTCTGCCTCTCAGCCTAGCAAGGGTCCATGATGCCTAGCCCCTGTCTGGGACTGCAGGTTGTAGCCTGGTGCTGAGGTGCACCCCTCGTAGCCTGCTCCAGGCCTCACAGGAGAAGGCCCTGTTTCTTCCATGGCCTCCATGGCTGATGCGCTGGGCCCATTGTCCAGGCAGGAACAAAGACTGCGGATTTAAGCTGAGTGACCAGGCGGCTCTGCCAAGCAGAAAAGACCGCCCCCCTCGAAGTTGGGCCCAGCTGGGGGTTAGGAGGAGGACCTGAGAGAAAGGGGACAGGGAACCTTTGAAAGTAACTAATTAAAGGGCCTTTGCCTGCCCCTCTCCCTGGGCGCCTAATCTCTCTGGGGCAGCAGCCAGACAATGTACCCCTCCACCCTGCCCCCCTCACCCAATTTTAAAACAAGAGACAACTTGAAGTTAATGAGCGCCACCTGATGGGGGTCCCCTAATGAGAGGGGGCCTCTGGGCAACTCACACATTCTCTGGTTCCATGAATAGCCCCTTCCACCTCCTGAGTTTTATTCATCTAGGGCCAGGGGCAGGGGGCAGAAAGGAAGGGAGCCCTGCTCGGCTAGGAGCATAGGGACAGTGGCTTGGTGGAGGGAGGGGGCCCATGCCTAGCTCTGAGGTTGAGCCTCACTGGGCTTTGGCCTGAGACCTGGGAGGCTCAAGGACCAGCTGAGTGGCTCAGGGCCAGCCCTGCTCTGTAGGCCCTTGGTGATAGGCATTGGCTGCTGGCTCTTCCCTACAAGCACTGAGGCATAGGAGAAGAGGGACTGTACATCTGGGCAGTTTCACCTCCCTGTCTCATCCACATAGCTCCCCCGTCCTGTTCTTATCTCTGATCCCTGGCTGGCTCCCACCCCTGATGCCCTCATTTCTGGCTTCCCAGATCTGACCCCCCATCTTTGACCCTTCCTTGTTACCAGCAGTGGCTCCTCTCTGGCTCAGCACCTTTTACTCCCAGACTGAGTGGACAGTTTGTCAGCTCAGGAGATAGGCCCAGCCCCTTCGAATAGGTGTGTGGTCCTGCTGCTGGGAGTGGGGAGAACTCTTGGGAAGATGGGATACATGACAAATGACTCTAAGTCTCTACCCTCAAACCACCACCCCTGCCCCAAATAACTGTCCCCAAACCCACTGCCCATGCCCTATCCCACCCCAACCTTCACTGAAGGCCACAATGAGATTGAGAGAACCAAAGACCCTGACCTCAGCTGATGAGTCTGGGAAACAGGGACTGGAGAGACCACCAGATTCCTCAGAGCAATGCCATAGGATTCCCCCCAACTACCCAAAAGAGGCCTGAGTGAGGGGGTGGCATTTGAAGAGCCCAGGGTGGCCTGAGGTGGAAGAGAGGGAGGGTCTAGACAGTATGGGGGTCTCCAGCCAGCAGAGAGTCATGGGCAGAGGTGACTAATTTCCTAACTACTCATGGTGAAAATATCACATTTCATGCTTTGTTGCCAATTCATAGAAAAATCCTATTAAAATCAGGTAGATTATTTATACAGTTTAAACAAATGATGATCAAAGATTTTACATGTTTTGAAAAGAACTCAGAGCTATGCAGTCCAGCCAAGTGTGAATGTGGTGGTCAAGTGTATGGTGTGTGAGGACGTCTTGGTTGGAGTGGGGATTTAGGGGGCAGGCTAAGATGGGGGGTGTGGTGGTTACAGCTGTTCTGTCCAGCAGGGGGCGCCCTCCCCACAGTGTTGACTCCCCTGTTCAAAGCCCCACAGAAGGGCAATGATTTCATGTTCCTTTTTGTGTAGTCATCCTCCCTCACAGCTCATGGACCTGACTCAAACTCCCAAAAGTGTAATTGTAGTTGTGCTCCACAGGCATCTGTGGGACTGTGATTGTGTGGGATTGGGGCTTTGCCACTGAGTGCACAAGTTGGGCACTGCATGTTGACTGGTCATTGCGACATTTGTGAATGTGGCAGTGCACATGGTGCATCTCTCTTGGTCTCTTCTTATTTACTTTCCTCTTAGTCCCAAACCAAAGATCTCTTCATCCAGGTTGGCCTGCTGCTCCTCTTGCACACATGTGGGGGGATGTGCCATACACACACATAGACAGAGTAGTCATGCCTGTATGGAGGGATTTTTTTTTTTTTTGGAGACACTTTGTTGCTCTCAGTAGAGTGCTGTAGCTCACAGCAACCTCAAACTCTTGGGCTCAAGCGATTTTTTTGCCTCAGCCTCCGCAGTAGCTGGGACTATAGGCGCCTGCCACAATGCCTGGCTATTTTTGGAGACGGGGTCTTGCTCTTGCTCAGGTGGTCTTGAGCTCATAAGCTCAATCAATCCACCTGCCTCGGCCTCCCAGAGTGCTAGGATTATAGGTGTGGCCCACCAGGCCTGGCCTTTGGAGGGATGCTTTGTGAGGGGCAGTTTTCAGTGGCTTGGTTTGGTGGGAAGTGGGAGGTGGGTGGAAGAACTGCAGGCCCCCCTTTCTGCCAGACTTTGGGGAGCTCAGCCTGGGAGGCATGGTTCTCCCTCCCCAACTCTAAAGGGCTCACAGGAGCTCCCAAATCTGTTCAATCTCAGATGGTTATAGCCCCTACCATGGCCCCCCATCCAGAAGAAAGGCGTGGGATCCGTAGGTGGAAGTCAGCCTAGAACCTTATTGTCATGAGAACTTGGAGCCTAGCAAAGTTCCAGCAGTTGGGGGAGGGTTGGAGGGAAAGTGGATGATGCCTGGGGCAGGGACAGAACAGGCCTGCACCCTGCCCGTGCTGCCTGTCCCTGCCCACCAGGCCGTCCTGCCTCAGCAGTTTTATTACCCATGAGGAGGTAACGCCCTGGGGGAGGCAGCCTGTTCTAAAGGAGAATGTACCCTCCCCTCCAGCCTCAGGGGCCAGGCCAGGGCCTAGCCCAATTTCTGGTCAGATGGATTGTGAGGGGCTCAACCTGTGTGTCCCTGGAGAGTCTGTAGATAATCCTGGAGGCTCCTGCACGGACAGGGCTGGAAGGGGATGTCAGAGGGAGAAAAGGCAGAGCCAGGAGGGAGCGTGGTGCCCCTCTGAAGGGAGAAAGGGCTGGAAGCAGCAGAAGATGGGGGCATCTGCCTCCTTAGAGATCCCCCAACTGGGGCAGGGGACAGGGGAAATACCTGAGGGTGCTAGCCTAGTGTAAGTGCTCACTGCTGCTGATGGGTCTGGGGGATGTGAAATTTCCTTGCCGCTTGGTTTGCTTATGTATTTATTGCTCCTTCCTCGAAGCTGGTTCCCACAGTGACAGGAGTGCCCAGGGCCTGTGCAACTAGCTAAGGAGCAAGACCTGGCCTAAGGATATTTAATCGTCTCATCATGGTGACCCTGGCCTATTTGTTTTCTTCCCTGGCTCTCTTTTTTTCTCTCTTTCTTTTCTTCTCTTTTTTAATTGGAAAGATAACAGGTCACATTTGGGAGCCTGGAATAGCAGCCAGTAGAACAATCGCTTGTGACTACAGCATCCATCACAGGCCAGGGTCCTCCAGAAGCCCAGCCCGGAGGAGCCGCCACCGTCACTACTGCCTTCACCACAGCCTTCACTTTATTAGGATTTATATGTTGTCCCGATTGAGGGGAAAAATAATTAACACCCCTACAAATATATCGTAAACAAAATATTTATTAGAAATAAATAACTCATTTATTTTACATATTTCATTTCAACAATAACATTACCCAATTTATCATTTAACATTTTTGCAAGACAATTTAACGACTACTTATTAGCATTTCCATTTTTCACCCGCGCACCATAAAGCACGGGCGTTTCCCAAATGGTCTGGCACAGGCCGAGCCAGGAGCTCAGAAGACCCCGGGGAGGGCTGTGGACTCCCTGGATCTCTTCTCTTGTATACGAAGGACAGATATCCCACCACATACACAGCCACTTCTCAAATAAACCCATGGTGCTGCTCCCTGCTCTCCCAGAGCAGACACCCCAGAAGAGACACACAAAAGCATACAAACTGACACCCTGCTTGATTCCAAATATTCATGCTCACCTGGACCCCGACAGCCTAACACACACAGAGATGTGCATGCATGCACCCACACACTTACACATGTTCCTCATGGTCCACACCCAGTTGCACACGGACACAGTCACTTACACTGAGCTCAGATCTCACATGTGGGCAATGGGGAGGAAAAGCCACCTCTTCCCTTCTCCTTTACAGGAGTGGGTGGGGCACGGGCTGGAGGCCCAGGTGTGGCGCCCATTGGCCTCTCCCTATGCCCCTCTCCTTTCCCCCTTGGTCAGCAAGGATTTCCTGGGATCAAGTACCCATTTTCTTTTTTTTTTGGGGGGGGGGACAGAGTCTAACTATGTTGCCCACAGTAGAGTCCTGTGGTGTCACAGCTCACAGCAACCTCTAACTCTTGGGTTTAAGCGATTCTCTTGCCTCAGCCTCCCAAGTAGCTGTGACCGCCACAGCACCCAGCTATTTTTTTGTTGTAGTTGTCATTGTTGGTTAGCTGGCCCCGGGCAGGGCTTGAATCCACCAGCCTTGGTACATGTGGCTGGCGCCCTACCACTGTGCTACAGGTGCTGAGCCAAGTACCCATTTTCATTGCGCACTTCTGCCTTCGGATGGGTCATTCTGAAGAGTCCAGCTCTCCAGCGCCCAGATGTATTCCCTAGGAAGCAGGGGTGTAAGGAACTGGCCTCAGCTGCTTGGGTTCAGGGCTGGGAATTCCGGGCTGGGGTCTCTGGGCTACACAGGAGGGGTTTGGACTTGGGTGAAATGAGGTTAAACTCCCTGCCAATAATCAATGTGTTTGAGAGTCTCCTCCCCACCCAGGGCCAAGGCCCAGCCTTGCTCCCTCTGCCCCTTCTTTCCACTGGCAAACACTCTCCCTTATCTGTAGGAAGAGAGAAGAGAACAGGGAGCCAATATCCCAGATGACAATCTGAGCTGGAAGACACTTCTCCATCCTCCTGCCCTCTAGCACTGACTGACCTGGTGCTTGGTGAAGACAGAGGGAGTCCCTAAATGCTTACAGAATCAAACTGTAGCTCCCCCCCCTTCTCAGTCTCTTAACGGTACACATTCCTCTGCAGACACAAGTTGAGGGAACAGATGGGTGTACACCCCTCGAGGACACACATGGGTGCACACGTGTGTGCCACTTTGTGTGCATTCTGCTCTGACTGCCTTGCTGCCTCACCCCTTGGCACCAGCCACAACATCTAGAAAATTAAGGTTCATTGAGGTGCTGAGGGCCAAGGCTGAGATGTCTCCCTGGGTGCGTAGCCTCTTTGCCCTCTCACTGGGAGGTGGAGGTGAGAGGCTGGTGTCTGGGGGCGGGGGCTGGAGCCTGGGAGACAGGGCAGGGGGCCCTTCAGAATCAGCCTAGCCAGGGGTTGGGGGCAGGGCCCAGGGGGAGCAACACACAATAGCTGGAGGTTGGAGGGTCTGAAACTGGAGACTTTAATAAAAGCCACTGACAGCAAATAAAGCTGGCAGGGGAGTCCCATTACCCACAACAAGGACCCTTTGTGAGCTAAGCAGGGCTGAACTGACCCTTCTCCACCAGCCTGGCCCCATACCTACCCAGTCGGGCCCCATCTCCCTGCTTGCAGGCTCCAAGCTCCCCTCCCCAGCCCAGCCCAGTCAGCTCCGGTGCCCTCCTATGCTGAGGGGACTTAGCAAATGCTCCCACAGACTCAAGGTCCCTCTCTATGCCTACCCCTAATCTGCCTAGTTTCTGATGCTGCTAGCCTTTGGCTGTATTGTCCTTCTAACAAGTGCTCAGTAACTTCCTTGCAGGAGCACCTCTTGTCACCTGAGTGGGGAGACTGAGTCATGGTGTGGGCTCTGCTCAGCCTGGTCCCATGGTGGGGCTGGGGATGGTTCTGCATAACTAGCCTGGTCCTGGTACAAATCAGGGCCTTCACATTCAGCCTGGTTCTTCTATAGACCCCAGTGCCAGCCAGTTGGGTGGGACAGCAGAGGCTGCTGACCCTGGGTTCAGAGGACCCAGGCTGAGTCCTGGAGCTGCCACTTACTGGTTGCTTGACCCTAGACAGGTCCCGTCTCCTCTCTTAGCCTCAGTTTCCTCATCTTTTGAGTGGGGCTGATTTAAAAGTGTTTCTCTGAGGATTAATGACCTAATAGGTATAACTCTTACAAACTCTGAAGTGCCTCATAAAGGGGGGTTGTTGTAATTACTCACCTCAGCCCCAGTTTGAAACCAAATTCTAAGTTGAACTTTGACTCAGAACCCTGAGCAACGATATTGTTCTGATTCCCTGGCAATGATATTGTTAAGAGTACAGGAAGCCTGATGAACAGCTGTTAAGTGAAAATTGGAGAAAAGGATGGCACACATTTTAAGCCCTGATTCAGTTAAGAAGGCCACTGACTGCTGGAGGATTTGGGGGGGAGCCGTGCTGGAAAATAGAGAAAGTTAGGGAGGTGGTCAGAGCACTGGCCTGAAGTTGAGAGAGACTTCAAGGACGAGGAAAGTGAGGTCAGGACAGCTGGGAGCTCTGAAGTAGAGTTGGGCATGCTCAGAGGGAAGGTTCTCTGAGGTTGGGTGCTGAGGCAAGAGATGGAAGGGGACAACCCATAGGGCTTGGGGTTGTCGTTTTCAGGGTGAGATGGGGCCTAAGATGGTTGCATCACACAGGGTCAGAAGTTGGGGGTCCAGCAGCACAAGTCCCTCCCTGTCGGGCAAAAGTGGTTGTGGTGCAGGGCGGGGAGGGAGATTAGGAGGCGCTCTCAATTGCCTTAATGGGCTCTAAGAGGCGGGATCCTATTACAGCTCGGGGTGCCCCGGGGTGCCTTGCTGGGAAGACAAGCTAATCTGCCATGCAAATTAAATCCTGCCTCAAGACGCAAGGCCTGCTTAATGTGATCCATTACACAGTTTACTTGTTTATATCTAATATTGGAACAGGCAGCCCGGGCGGGCGGCAGCGGCAGGCAGTGCGGCCCAAAAGCAGGAGAGTAAATTACCAGCAAAATGAGCTTTTCCAGCCTCAGCCGCCGCCACCACACGCGCCTTCCTGGCTCTCTGCGTCTAGGGCGCCCCCTCCCGTCCGTTCGCAGCATCCCCTCGCCGCGGCTGCTGCCCTGCTTTCTCCCCAGGGGACTTCAGGTCTCTTTCTCTTTGTCTTTCTGCCCTCTGACTGGTGCCTCTGTCCCTCTCTGTTTCCTCGTCTCTTTCTCAGTCTCTGTCTCAGCTTCATCTTGTCTTTCTCTCCCCAGTTGGGTTTCTAGCATTCACTTTGGGCTCTTCTCTGTACTGCTCAGTCTCTTCCTGCCCCAGTGACAGACACACGGCTCTGATGCAGCCGGTGGCCGTGTGATGCTGTGTGTGGAAATGGAGAGGAAGCCCAGGCCTGGGGTACAATTTGTGCATACACATCTCGGGGAGCTCCGCAAGAGGCTGGCCATTGGAATGCCTGGCTTGCTAGCAACACTGTCCCTGATTGTGAGGGCATGTGTGTTATAAGGAAAGTGTTACTATGACCCTGTGTGTGTGAGTGTATGGCCATAAGTGCCTGTGAGAGTGGGCATGGGTGTGCACCTGGGACCTGCCTCTGTGTGTGTGTGTGTTGTGTGCACTTGAGGTAGTGTTTTAATAGACCCTGGGAGAGGTTGCCCCCTATCTTCCCAACGCACCCTTCAGCTGGGGTTTCTGCCTCTTATGCCTCTGGATTAGCCACTCTCCTTTCAGCTCCCAGAATAGCCCCAAGGTTCTCAATGCTCTACCGTCACCTGACTGTCCACCATTCATGTCCCTGATGTCTAACGGGTTGCTCTGCTCTGTCTCTGCCTAACTCCTCACCCCCACTCTGGCCTGTACCCCTCTGTGGAGTCCCCCCTCTGGCTCCACAATCCCAAAATCCAAGCCTGCACCTCTAGGACTGACAGAAGCCAAAACAGAGAAAGAGGCAGATGGGAAGAGACTGAGAGACAGAGATCAAATCTAACACAGAGCTGAGAAAGAGACACAGAGAAACTCATCATGGCAGAGAGACCCAAAGGCATGGACAAGCACAGGTCAGGGCCAGGCAGGAGGGAGGCAGGAAGGAGTGGGGTGGCTGAACATCTGTGACTGTGAACTCATACTTATGCTCACAGGGGCCACAGCCTAGTATTTAGGGGGTATTCCAGATTCTAAACCTGCTTGGGGCTGAGAGAGGTGGGGGAGAAGAGGTCCCCAACCTCTGGGCTCAATGAGGCATCTGCCCTGTGGCCTCATCCTAAGGAGGAGACATGAGTAACTCCAGGCTAAGCCTCTGGCCCCCTGACCTGTGCCTGTGGTCCTGAAAGGATGCAGTCCTCCCTACAAGGCTCTGAGAGCCTCAGCCCTTAAGACACATAGGGGCAGAGGGAGAGAAAGCTCCCCTGGTCGCTGACGTGCACAGCTGCTACTCTCATGCCTGCCCCTGCACACACGCGCTCGCACACACACACAAGCCACGTGCCAAGCTGGAGGCTTGCCAACGAGGCTCCCTTGGCCCCGGCTCCATGGCCCTGCTCTGAGGCCCTACCCACGATCTTTATGCCCAGGACTCCCAACTTCTCAACCTCCTACTCCCCAAGGGCTTTGCCCCTTTCAGGCCAGGGAGCAATCCTGAGACTCACTCTCTATTCCTCGGCCCTCTGGGACTACTGGATCTCCCAATTCCTTCCAATACCCAGGTACCCTGAAGCCTCAGTTCATCAGCTTCCACACACATGTCTTCTCGTCCCTGACCTCTGGCTCTGATTGGGGGTGGGGAGATCCTAATGGGAAGAGGGTAGGAGGGAAGGTGTGAGTCTGTATGTCTGTGTGGAACAGGGGCTGTTTAGATAAACAGATGGCAACAAATGGCATAAAATTATATACCCATAATGTCAGTTCATAACATTTTGTTCGACATACTTGATTTAATCGCTTAGCTGACGATTTGGCTTTTGGGCCCATATGGTGGGGAATGAAGCTGCGTGGCACCCGCTCCAATCTGGCTCTTTTATCACCGAGGCTGGGGGCGGGCAGGGATGGGGGTGTCAATGAGGGGAGGAGAAGAGATGCAGATGGAAAGAGAATGAGCTGACAGGAGGGGGTCCAAGGAGGGAGTGCATACTGGACCCTAGCGGGGTGGAGGAAGGTGTTTGGAGAAAAAGTGGGTGGGGCCAAGTCAGCCAGCATGGGCAGGACCGTCCCCAAGACACCTGGGCCCTACGGCTGACCTTACTGGACTCTGCTGGGGTTGTGGCCTAGATCTTCCTCCACAAACCTGGTGACCTGACATTATCTTTTTCTCTCTTCAAAACCCAGACCTAGGCCCCCTAGTTAAGTTTGTCTGCCAAACTTAACTATTTCTATAGGCTTGTACGTGCACGCATGTATGCCCTCTGCTTATGCGTACGTGTGAGTATGTCTGGGAGATTGGGAGATGCTTTGTGTGATGAATTCTGTTTATGCGAATTGCCTGACTTTAACTCTTTCACTCTGAGCAACTGTGAGGGGGGTGCATGAGTGTGGGTGGGTTTGGAGTTGTTGGGATGTGATGCATGTGCAAATGTTCCAGATGGGCTGTGGCATAGACTAGGTGCTCAGTGTTTCTGACTGTGTGTGTCTAGCCATCCCACAGCAGTTTGTGAATGTGGAACTAGGAAATAGTGTGTGTGTGTGTGTGTGACTAGGTCCTTCAGGGAACCCACCCTGCCCTCTCTGGAAACAAGGCAGGGTCTGCAGAGTATTCCCTTTCAAGTCTCTTGGTTGCGATCCTGAGTCACTGGTTACCTGGACCCTGCGGGTGCTAGGGAAGATAGCCAGATGCTTCCCCACAGAGATGTCCCCTTCCTCCTTGCCAGTCTGGCCTTCACTCACCCTGCTGACTCCCCTCCCAGTCTCGGAGCTGTGCCAGCCCCCACAAGCACCAAATCTGGGCCCAAATCTGTGCCCATCACTCATATCAAAGCCTCATCTGCCTCCTGCTGGGTGCCGCCCACAGACTCTGGAGTGGGGTGGGGAGCCCACCCAGGATAGGGGCTGACATCTGCAGAGGGTTGGGAACTCGCTCTCTTCCTCCTCCTCCCCAGGACCCCTGTCCCCCAATTCCAGCACCAGCTTGTGTGTGCCGAGGCTCCTGGGGCAGACTTGGGGTCTTACTGCCCAGCTGCCCTTCCCATGTCTCTGTCACTGTCCCTGTCTGTCTCTTCCCCTGTGTCCTCATGAAGGGCACTTTCCCTCTGCCACTGTCTGTCTTTGCCTTTCTTCCACATTTCTGCACCTCCCTCCCACTGTTCTTCTTTCCTTATGCTTCTGGTCACAATTCTGAGGATCTGTGTGGTACCTGCTCCAATCTTCAAAAGTGGAGACCAGGCCTGGGCTGAGACTGGGGCAGAGGCCCTTCGGGTGGCCCTTTCCATTTGGGAAGTTCTATTACCACCTTTCCCCTCAACCAACAGGGTTCTTCATGGCAGGTATCTGGGGTGCTAGGGGTTTTGTGGGTGTTTGGCAATGTGACCGGGCCCTGTGGCAGGGATGGGCATGCTGGTAGTAGCTCTTTACCTCTCCCAGATCAAGTGACCCTAATACCCTGACTCCAGGGGAACCTAAATGAACACAGTGCTTGTGGACCCTGCTTCCAGGGCCTTGCTGTGTGAGGGAGACCAGGTGTGCAGACAGATAGGAATGCTGATGTCCCAGCAGGTGGAAGAAAGGGTCCAAAGATCTGTGGGTAGGGGTATGGATGCCAGGGAGAAGCTTTAGAGAGAAGCGGGTTTTCAGCTACATTAAAAACATTTTCTACTTACAAAAATAATACTTGATCAATGCAGAATTCTTGGAAAGCACAGAAAACCTCAAAAGAAAACAAAAACAAAACAGATCCTCTGAATAAAATTGCAAGAGGTCCTGAGAAATGATGTGGTGGTCTGAGCTGGGGGCTAGTGGAGCTCAGAAAAAGGCATTCAGGGTGGAGGTGGAGGCAGGAGTCAAGGCACCCCAATGTGAATTCAGGATGTGTGGTGCTGTGAGAAGTCTACAGTGGGCTAGCCATGATGGCTCATGCTTGCCATCCCAGTGCTTTGGGAGACTAAGGTGGGAGGATCCCTGGAGCCCAGGAGTTGCAGTAAGCTATGATTGGCCCAGGAGTTGCAGTAAGCTATGATTGGCCCCTGTACCCCAGCTGGCTGACAGAGCAAAACCTTGTCTCAAAAAATGAAATCTGGGGGCTCCCTAGGCTGGCTGAGAGCTAGAAGAGTTTGGGCTTTGCTCTATAAGCAGCGATGAGCCACCCTGAAGGTCAGTAAGCAGATGAATTGTGTGTTCATATTTCTCATTTTAGAATAATAATTATTCTGGGAGATGGGTTGGAGGTGGTTGAGATCCAAAGCAGAGGGACCAGTTGAGAGAGACCATGAGAGGTGACAACAGTAGGCTGAATAGGAGAGGAAGGAGGGAAACCAATGAGAAGACAGAATGAATAGGACTGGAGATTGGTTTGCTGCAGGGGTAGGGGTAGTTGAGAGGGAGAAGCAGAGACTGAAACTCAGGCCTTGGACTTGGTCAGTATTATGCCTGGTGGTGCCA
This sequence comes from Loris lydekkerianus, assembly GCA_963574355.1. Classification (NCBI taxonomy): domain Eukaryota; kingdom Metazoa; phylum Chordata; class Mammalia; order Primates; family Lorisidae; genus Loris; species Loris lydekkerianus. The sequence goes on along the minus strand of CAUYPK010150502.1, from coordinate 854 downwards.
TTTACTTAAATGGGAAACTTAGAATTGAGAAGCAGAATTCAGATGAGGCTGGGGCAAAGGCTGGGTTTGGTTTTGGGCATGTTCAGTGTGAGATGGAAACACCTAAGTGGAAATGTTCAGTTGACAGTGGAATACAGTGGTCTGGGGTTTGAGGGATGTAGATCTGGAAGTCATTGTTCATTCTGTGTACTAGTCAACAGATTTTTACTGAGCATCTGTGATAGACTGGGCTGGGGATTCACTGGTGAAGGACATGGCTGTGCCTTTGCCTTGTGGGATTTACAGCCACCAATGGAGAAGGTGGCATTCAAAGCTATGAGAATAGATGGACTTCCCAGAGGGAGAAGAGAAGGCAGCACCAGAATGCCAGCACTACAGGGCTGGCAATGGAACCACACAGAACTAGAGCTTTTTCTTGCTCTCAGATGACAGAAGGACTTCCAGTATACTTCCTCTACTATCTTCTTAGATAAGCTTTGATTGGACATCTCCTGTGGTCCCCATTCTCTAGGCCTGCTCCTACAAGTGTGGCCATGGCATTCACACATGTTGGTAAGGTAGTAGGCTTCCTATGTCTGCCCTGCCCCACAAGATGTGGGGTTGTGGAAGAGAATTTCAACAAACTCACTCTATGTAACATGTAAATCTCCTGATGTTTTTTTTTTTTTTTTTTTTCCAGTGACCGCTGAACTCTTTATTGTCAAAAGGGCATGCTGGTATACTGCCTCAGGGTCTCAGAACTTTGGGGGCGTTGGTCTCCGAACCCACTTTGCCGTCCCCTATCCTGCGGGTGGGGGTCTTTTGGATTGTTTGCATGGAGTTGCTGCTGTCCAAGGCATCACCAAGGTTGAAGT
>CAUYPK010150500.1:0-21021 GCA_963574355.1 Loris lydekkerianus | reverse complement strand
TTGGCTGTATCTAGGTAGAGGCAGTTTCAGGCTGGGCCTTGCTGAGTCGTTGCTACGCGGAAGTAGCTCAATGGATCTACTTCTAGTCAGGCTCGGGAAGTTGCCACTGAAACTGTTTACCCATCTGCAACAGACTGTGTTCTCAGTGAGAATGAACAGAACAGGGAGGGACAGAGGGAGCGAGGGAGGGAGGGACAGAGGGAGGGAGGGAGGGAGGAAGAAAGGAAGGAAGGAAGGAAGGAAGGAAGGAAGGAAGGAAGGAAGGAAGGAAGGAAGGAAGGAAGAAAGGAAGGACTGCTGGAGGCAGAAACTGGAGGGAACACCCCTGCCACTTTGATCTCTCTCCTTTTTTCTTGGAAATGCTCTTTGCCTGCTCCTGGTTTGGGAGTGTGGTGCAGCTAGGAAAGGGAGGAGAATGAATTCTTTCTAATGAAAATCTCCGAACCATCAAAGTGCTTCATCAGTTCCACCCAGCACCTCTCATGCCTGCAGTGGATTCTTGGGGGGCTCTTCCATGGGAAGATCACTCCCTGGTAGATTGTCTGGATGTTGAATCTGGTTTGATTGAAACTGCCCTGAGGGAAAAAAACAAGGCACATGAAAATGAGAATGTTCAAGGTCATATTTATCCACAACGCCTAGAAGGAAAAGTGTATCTCAGGCAAAGCTTGCCTGGCTATTGAAACTACTCCATTAAAAGACAAAAACCAAAAAACCAAAGAACAAACAAAAATTGCAGCCAATATGTCCAAGGCTTTGTTCTTGGTTTCTTTTTTTTTCCCCCCCTCGAGACAGAGTCTCACTTTCTCACCCTCAGTAGAGTGCTGTGACAGTCAAAGCTCACAGCAACCTCAGACTCTTGGACTCAAGAGATTCTCTTGTCTCAGCTTCCCAAGTAGCTGGGACTATAGACACTCACCACAATGCCCAGCTATTTTTTAGATATGGGGTCTCCCTCTAGCTCGGGCTGGTCTCAAACCTGTGAGCTCAGGCAATTCATATGGCCTCGGCCTCCCAAGTGCTAGGATTACAGGCGTGACCCACCACAACCAGCCCTGTTCTTCGTTTCTTGTAACCTAAAATTTTGGGTTCATTTTTTAGCCTTTTATCTCGGAAAAAGAATGCACTTGTAAAAAATAAGAATGGCCTTCTTCAAGGTATTTTACGAATTTGCACTTTGATAATAGTGCAAAAAGCGAAAACAGTGAAATTGCCAGTGAGTTTAAACCTGCTTGCAGATGGGGAAACGGAGACCCAGAGAGGTGACAGGACTTACGCAGGTTCACAGAATGTGCTGCTGTCTGACCCAGGTCTGGAATCCAGGCCTTTTTGTAAATATTCATGGTTTAGGTTTGCATTTATTAATTTTTAAATAGTGACTAATCTTCATCTCAGTATAACATATGTTCATACTTTAAAGAGCCAAATAGCACTCTGTGGTGTATAGCTGTGAACAGGGTTGAACCCTCACGAGCAGCTGCGTTCACATCTGTCACATGCTTCCTGGGGCAAGTGCCGAGAGTTCTGAATTAGCCCCTGATACTAGATTTCCTATCTCACCACTTTTGGGCATTCTCTATTGATTTCTTAATTTGAAACATAAAGAGTCAGCACTTCCCTGGCTTCACCTCCCCTGTTCTGTGTTCGGCAGTTCTTTTTACATTTTTTATTAAATCAATAATTAGTAAGTGAATTATTACAACCTCGCAAATAATCTTTGCTGAGTCAAATAGTGTGTTAGGATTGCATTTCCTTTCTTTTAAACATTGTTCTTTTTCTTGGAGTTAGTGATACCATATATATATATTTTTTCTTTTAGTTACCCACGTACTATTATTCATTTTCCACAAACTTTCCAACAGAATGTACTCTCTCTCTGCACTATTTTCCATACACATCAGGTTTCCTAACAATTTCATAGTGTTCCGATTGTGTCTCTGTGAAGCCCCACTCTCCTGCTCTAGACTGGCCACTTGTTCACTGTGTCCTACCCAGACAGCAAGTTGGGAAAACTCTACACAGGAATTTCCTCTTCCTTGGCTTGGATTCTCCTGTTTCCTAGACCCCTTGGGTTCTTCTTGGAGAAATTACTCATCCATTGAAGACCTGCATGAGAAAGACTATATAGCATGAGAACTTCTCATGAGAATGTACCCTCATCCTTAATTGACAGTTTGGCGTGGTGTAAACTTTCCTACTTCAATGACAGTTTAGCTGGTTATATTCTTCTTAGACATCTAGCTTTGAGTGTTGCATTTGAGAAGTCTGATGCCATTCAGACTTCTGGTTTTTAAAAATACAATTTGTTTCTAGGATGTTCTCTATCCCTTTGGAAGCAAAGAATAGTATTAAATATTATGTATCGGGCATAATCAAAGCTTTATCGTACTTCTCTTGATAGTTCTTACCAAGAAAACTGAAATGCTAATTACTTTTTTCAAAAAAGGGAATTGGAACTCAGGGAGGGTAAGAAATCTGCTGGATATATGGGGATCTGTCACTGTAGGCTATGCTGAGTGACAACCCCTAAAGCTCACACGATTTCTTCCTGCATATTACATGAATTTCGGGAATTGCCAGTGGGCTCAGCTTATCATCCTCACACCGGAAGTCCAGTTCTGGATGTCCCAACTCAGCGTGGGCTTCCATGCTTACTGCGGCAGGGCGAAGGGAAGTGGCAAATCTCATACTTAGTGCCAAATTTTCTGCCTGAAAGTAACATAGGTCACTCATTTCCATTTCCACTTGGCCAAAGCCTGTCATATGGTCATCCCGCATCTTGAAGGCAGTGGTAATAGTTCCACGAGGGAATTCCTTCCTGTTAATTTTCTGGAAATGTATAAGGTTTTTCCAAATCCCAAGTCCTGGTAAAATTTAGCCAACAAGTTAGGAAAATAGGAAAAAGTATTAAGATTCTTCCGTAAGAATTAAAGTGTGAGAATCAACATGGAGATATTGTTGGCTCTCAGGACTTGCTCATGTTAAGCTGAAAACAAGACCAAGCAGTCCGGGTGTGCGGAATCAAAGGTCAAGGTCAGCACTCCTAAGAACTGGGGAAGGGAGGATGTACTAAAGAAGTGAGAACCCTCTAATCCAGTGGGTCTCAACCTTCCTAATGCCGCAACCCTTTAATACAGTTCCTGTGGGTTGAGAACCGCTGCTCTAATCAGCCCGTCTTGCTGGTAGCTGTTGCCATATTGTAGGTGTATGTTCATGGCTTTGCCTGCTGGCTGAGTCATCCTCAAATAAAATAAGCATTAGTGACTCTGTACATGTACCTCATACAAATCCAGTAAGTGAGGTTCTAAGAAACAGGTTTTGGGAACAAAAGTCCTTAAATTGGTGATTGCAACATGTGATTCTATTTAATCACATGCTGTTAATTTTGCTCAGAGATCTGAATGCTGCATTATCTGGATTCAACCCAGTGATGTCCACTGCTGTTTTCCAGTGTTTGCCTATTCCTTCTAGGCTACAATTCCTTGCAAATATTTTAACTAAAGAAACACAAAGAGCAGATGATATGAATGTTGTATAATACTCCGACAAGAAATCAGAGACTGGACAAAAATCTGAATTAGCAAAAGCAGTTGTCAACTTCAATGGCAAAATCAAGACTAGAGCTAGCAGACAAGAGAGAGATGTTTATTTCAATTAAAAAGGAAAGTACTGGCAGTGCCTGCAGCTCAGTTGGTAGGATACCAGCCACATACACTGAGGCTGGCAGCTTTGAACACAGCCTGGGTCAGCTAAAACAACAGTGACAAGTACAACAACAAAATAGCCAGGCATTGTGATGGGCAGCGATTGTCCCAGCTACTTGGGAGGCTGAGGCAAGAGAATCTCTTAAGCCCAAGACTTTGAGATTGCTGTAAACTGTGGTACCACAGCCCTCTACCCAGGGCAACAAAGTGAGACTCTGTCTCAAAAAAAAAAAAAAAAAAGGGAAAAAAAGAACAAAAAGTAATTTAGAATTTCAGGATTCCTGAGAATTTCTGGGAATTCTGATTTCTTATCCCCAAGTCCTGAAGACTGATGCCTCTTGGAAATTTGAAGACACTAAGTAGTGGGATATATGGCACTAACCCAAGCTTAAAATGACCACCTTCAGAAATATGTGATGAATAGTACAAAGTACTACCCAAATAATAGAGCCAGAATCCAAATCTAACTTCCTTACCCCAGAACCTCCTCTATTGTCACTGAGTTAGTATTTTTTCTTTCATCTTTTCATTCATTCTTCATCCAATAAGCATTTAGTAAACACCACGTATACGGGAATCACATCAGCCTAGCATGGTAATGTTCAATAAGTATTTGTTGACTTCAGGGTGCTACAGAGTACTCTAGCATGAAATATGATCCTAAAGCAATAAGGCACAGGATAGGCCACTTTTGATTGGGAATAGAAGGTAAAATCTAGGACACAGTGGGGGGAAATTGGATCTGGAGTGTGGTGGATGGGTTCTGGAGTCACTCCTAGCAATGTAAGTATACTCATGGAAGAAAGGGAAGGAAAAGAAAGGGTCCAAAGGGGGGAGAGTGGGCTTCTAAGAGAAAGAACCACACGCTGAGGGGGAGTGGACTTTGGCACCCGTTAGTGCTGCATTCAAATCCCAGTTTTGTGATCTTAGTGAACTCACTAAAGTGCTCTGAGCCTTAGTTTTCTCATTTGCAAAATAGGAACAAAAATACTTAACTTCAAAGGTTATTATGTGAGCTAAGTTTATTTATATTTTTTTACAATACAAATAAAACTCTTACTATAGTGCATGGAATGTGGTAAATGGACAGAGGGAGCTATTAATCATACTTTATCATTTCGTCTGAACTTCAATATTCCTTTTTTTTTTTTTGGCAGGGGCTGGGTTTGAACCTGCCACCTCTGGCATATGGGGCCAGCACCCTAGTCCTTTGAGCCACAGGTGCTGCCCGAACTTCAATATTCTTGAGAATTTTCTAACCTTTATACATTCTGTACCTTATATATTCTTAAAATTTTCATCAGTGGGTCAAATGTTCTGAACGTTCTCAAGTTCCAATAGTTCTCAAGGAGAGACTATTTAAAATGTAGTCAGACTTTCTGGAGAAAAAAAAATAGCCAATGTTAGACATTTCCTTTTCCATTCAGGGATGGAAAAGGTTTTTCTTTTTGCATGTTTGTTTTGAAACCATGAATGTGGCATAAAAATAGTCTTTTTTGGCTCTTGAATTTGGTATACATGTGGTAATCAGAAAGAGTAAGTAAATATATCCAAGTTTGCAATTTGCTTTCAGGAAATAGCAAATGTGGATCCCAGTCTTTCTCAAGCCTGTTGCAGGGTCATGGTGCGCCCTCTGGTGGCCGATCTTTTTAAATGACTTCCCTTGCCCTGATGAGCAATCGGTCCAAGGTACTTCTCTGTTCAGCTAAAAAAAGGATCCACAGTTTGGGGTGAGCTTTCCATAGTTACAGCCCTGGAAATGGCCAAGTCAGTGTTCCTGCTATGATTTAATAAGGGATGATTGCTTTTAATGTGTACGTTGCCAAGTTGCACGTGTTTTTTCAAGACCACATTTCAGACATGTCACACTGTTCCTGTCTTGATCTGTTTGGCCAGAAATGAGGCCAGTAAGAAGTGGCGCCAAGACGGAAAACATATCTGGGGAAGTGGGCCAAGTCTGCATTGTGGGGACCTTGTACACCATGTTACGGAGTTTAGACATATCACTGTAATCACATGGTCCTTAGAACAATGGAGAGCTACCAAAAAGTGTATTAGAGGTGGGTTTGGAAAGACACGGTCAGATTTATACTTCAGAGAGGTCACCCTGGGGGAAGTGAAAAGAACGGATTGCAACGCAGAAAATCTTACAGGCAGGAGGGGAGGCAAAAGGCCATTGCAGAAGATCAGGTGAGAGACGTTGGCATCCTGGAGCAGGTGGTGGCAATAGAGACAGAGACAAGGGGACACATTCTTAGAAATGTTGGAAGACCTCTTCATAGAGGATGGGTTGCTGGGTACATGTGGAGTATAAGGAAGAAGAAGGGGTAGAAAATGCTGCTCAGCTTGTTAGCTCAGGAAAGGTGTGGATGGTGGTGAAATCATTGAAACTGGAACTCTGGAGGAGACAGAGGTTTGAGGGAGTCAGTGAGGAGATCAGCTGAGGACATGTTCATTTTGCATGATTCTCAACCTTCCTAATGCCGTGACCCTTTAATACAGATCCTCATGTTGTGGTGACCCCCAACCACAAAATTATTTTTGTTACTACTTGATAGCTGTAATTTTGCTACTGTTTGAATCATAATGTAAATATTTGATATGCAGGATGGTCTTAGGTGACCCCTGCGATCCACAGGTTGAGAAGCGCTGATTTAGAGGAACCTGTGGCTCTTCCATGTGGCGGTCCCAGGTTATTTGCTCTCTGATTCTCATTTGGGGGCTCTCTCTGCTGTTCCACAGCAGCTCTGTCCTCCAGACATGTCCTACACTTTGAAAGGTGGGAGAAGGTGCTGTCGGGGACCTTGACTCGTAGCTGGTATATACGGTCCCAAATGGCTTGGCTGGGCCATCCCTTTTGGTGTTGGTGGGGGTATGTGTAGAGAGGAAACCTCAATATTGCAATATCCCCATTTCCAAAAGCTTTTATCCACTAGTAACACTGTAATTGATTCAGGCAAGTGTCATCAGTAGATTCTAAAGCCAGTTCGTTTGTAAACAAGCTATTTAGCCAGTCTAAAAGTATCTCCCCAAAGATCAGTATGACAAAAGAAAAAGAGTGAAGAAATCCAAGTGACACCACCAGCATCTCCCCATGAGTCTCTTATTATAAAGTGAGAAAGATTTACCTAAAGTGGAGGAATTATATAGACACCCCTTTAACCCACAGGATCAAAGATAACTTCACCACTAATAGGGCAAAATGACCTCAGGTTCCCCCTACTGTGACACCCTGAGAAGGATTCTTCATGTGCATAATGTGGAGCTCATGTAAACACCAGCCCAGCCCAAATTGAGAGGTGTGCTAGAAGATCTGGCTTGCACTCTTTAAAAATATTAATGTCAGAAAGGCAAAGGTTGAATGACCTTTTTGTCCTGAAATTAAAGAGACTAAAGAAACACGACAACTAAGTATGTATACAAAATTCTGGCTTGGAAAAGCATCATGAAAGCTTGGCAAAATGATTGTGTTCAGTAATAGATTCATATCAGTGTTAAATTTCCTAAATTCGATCATTGCACTGTATCTTTGTTTTTAGGAGACATCTGCTGATGTGTTGTGGGTAGAAAGGGCTATGATATCTGCAACTTGCCTTAAATAGCTCCTAATAATCATGCTATTAATAATATGCAGATGTGTATAGAGAGAGAGAAAGCAAATATGGCAAAGTGCTAATAATCGGTGAATGAGGGTGAAAGTGTACAAGTGTGTGATGTGTTCTTTTTACATCTTTTCTGAGAGTTATATTTTTTTTTTTCAAAAGAAAAAAGAAATACATCTTTCCAACTCACACACAAGCAAAGTGGATTCTGAACACTGAAGATTCTAACCAATGTTTCTTTTTTTTAAGGTCAAATATTTTAATATTATCTTTCTTAGCCACTAAATTCCATCTTGATGAAATGCCAAAATAGGAAACAGGTGAAGGATTACTCATAATTTCCTGCCCTGCCAGGCTCTTAAGAATGTACAGTATTTGCTGTGAAATTAAAACCTATAGTGTGTAGAGAGGAATTTGTTTTCCTTTAAATCCAAGTACCAAAGTTGAAAGCTGCCAATGTCCACAGAGCAGCTAGAACAAGAATTGCTGCCTGCAGGTGCTCCTGTTCACCAGCCACGTGTCAGTGGGCAGCTCTGGAACCAGCCAGGGTGTGTGTGTACCACTGGTCCCTGCTGTGGGGAGTGGGAGCCATTGAGATGCTTCTGTTCACAGGGCCCCAGCTCTGGTCTTTCTCACTGCCTAGATGGCACACACAAGAAGTCAGAGGAGCAGAGCACTGAAATGGATCTTTTAAGGCACCCAGTCTAACTCTTGCTGCCTTCCCATCTGCAACTCTTATCACCACTACAACCTGCTGGTCTCCTAACCAACTGGTCAACCAACCTCTGCTTGAACGTAGCCAGTGGCTAAAATTCCTAAGCAGCCTCTCCATTTTTAAACAGCTTAAATTGTCTGAATATGCTTTCTCTGAAGTATCAAAACAAAATGCCTACTTCCACTTTTTGAGGTACCTGATAACTTTTTTTTATGAAGAAATAGCAAATCTTTTTAACTAAAATTGTGGAAACATATCAAATATTTACAGTCATTTATTACAGACCCTTCAGCAGGACATCTCTATATAATATCATTCAGAAATCACAGAAATTTACATTCGAAGAGTCTTGTTTGCTCATCACCTTCTGAGATATGTCCATTTTATGGATGCATTTTTGAAAGTAAACAAAAATGGAGCAAAATTGCGGGGGCGCACATAGTAGGCATATGTATGTGTGTGGTTGTGAATTTGCTTCTGCAAATATACTAGATAGGGCTGTGGAGGATCAATTGTCAAAGGTTATTTTAAGGGGGCGGGAGTGGATAAGAGAAAGGTGGAGGCTTTTATTTCCCACCGTATATATTTTATTATTGTTTGAACTTTCTTTTATGAAGAATATGTGCTGTTTTTATCCTTTAAAACATTTTTTCTCAAAAATTTAAAAAACAGCAAGAAAGAGAAATTGTTTACACTGCACCGAATCAGATTGCCTGGAGTTTCCATGTTGTAATGCACTCTGGACAACTTACGCCTGATCCTTCTTGCGAGTGGTAGCAAATCAGCTATCTGATGCCAGCCCCTGAGGCTCCCGTGTTTCTCTTCTCCACGCTAAATGTCCCCATTTCCTTCAGCTGTCTCTCTGTTGGCAGAGTTTCAAGTCTCCTCGACTTCCTGTCACCCTCCACTGAACTACAGCATATCAAGTGGACTCAGAGAAAAACCCATTCGGAAGTTCAGGTGGCAGCTGGTCATCTGTTGAGAATTAGCAGATTGGTGGTTCTTTGTGTCCTTGTGTTAACTTGGCCTAAATTTGGGGGTCTCAGGTGCTCTATTAAAAGTGTGCTATTTCGTGCATCAGTGATGGATGGAGACAGGTCTGCCAACACACATACAGTGGCTCTCCGAATACTGTGGTGAGCCTTCACAGCACTTCCTAAACCTGCCTGACTTTATCGATGCCCACCCAGGACAAGAACAGCAAAGGAAATGCATAAAGGAAACAGCAGGAAAATTTATTCCAGTAATCAGAAGCATTAACAATGGTATAGCCAAGAGAAACTACGTCAGTACATAACCAAGATGAGAGGACATGGCCAAGTAGTCAAGAGGATCAACTTCACATACTCAGTGTATGACTTGGGAAGGTTTCCTAACAACTCTACGCCTTGGTTTACCTCCCTGTAAAATGGGGACACAAGTGGAATCTCCCTCATATGGCTAACAGGAGGCTTACATGAGTTATTATTATAAAAGAGTACCTGGCGCATACAATGTGCTGTATGAGTGTTTCATAAACAAAAAATAAATGAGGCATCTTGACCTTGATCCTATGGTTTCTGACTGCAATGGCCAGAAGAAAGAATATAAACAAGAGGTGTGTGAGTGGATCTGCTTGGCAAATTTGAAGGTTGAACTGGGCTCTGTTTAGGAAACATAACCAAAGAATAGAGTTCTACCAGCTGGAAGCATCCCATCTATTGCGAACATAGAAGAAATTGTAGATAGAGCTCTGGACCCCTGCCTGCCTTCCATGTCTTCCTAAGCTGGACCAACTTCATGAGCCCCAGGAGGGTACAAATCAATTGAATGATGGCTACATCATTTACATAGTACATTGTTCAAATTATGTTGTGTACATTGTCCAAAAGTACAATGATTGAGAAGGCAACATCTACATTCCTAGTTATTGCCATTCCATGTTTATGTGAAGTCCCCAGTTGTTTATTTGGGACACACAATTGGAGGACATTTCTCTGTAATTTTCTCTTGCAACGTAGCACCGGTTTTTGTGCATAAGGCAGATTGGATGTTTGGAGGAACAAGAATTCTCACTCTGCTAAACATACCAACAAAATGCAAGTTACTCTTGAACTGAGTCTTTCCTAATTCCAAGTTCTTCATCCATTTTCTTTAGCCTTCTCCCTCTGGTCTAATTCATAACGCTGAGATGGTTGTGACACCCACCCAACACCGTGGGATCACTCAGAATGTTCAGTGTAGGATTTTGATCTTGATACAGTGCAAAGGACACTGGCTCTGCTAAGTAGTAGGGGGGATTCTGGAAAACCATCTTTCACTACTGAGCACATTTCTTTATCAGTCTTCATAGCGTTGATTAAAATCTACCACTTCTCCTATCCACAGTCAGAAGGAGTCTCAAATGATACTGGTAAGAGAACTTTTCAAGCACCCAACCTAGAAATGCAAACTCAACTGCCTGTGGTGGTCAGGTGGGCAACATAAATGTGTCGGAGGCAGGCATCATACGACAGAGAGTGGTAGTGACTGTGACAAAGTGGGACGTGTCTGTCTAACCTAAAGACATTTGCATTCAAGGGTTTAAAAAAGTAATACTGGTGAAATAATATTGCCTGGTGTCAGATTAGTCCATGAGTGGGTTGGACCTACAAAATATCAGCCACAGCTTTTATGTCGGAGATAAAAGGCAACGTGGATGGCAGAAGGGAAGGGAACAGATTTGGAGTCAGACTGGCCTGTGTTTAAACCCTGTGTGACTTTAGGTACGGTTCTGAATCTCTTTGAGGCTCAGTTTCATTCATCTGCAACATGAAGATAATAGTACCTATCTCCAGGGTTGTTATAAAGGTTTTAGAACAATGAAAACCGATTGCCAACGATGATAATTAAGGAAGTTCAAACCTCTCTTTATAAAGAACCTGCCCACTTCATGCCACAGTGGCACTTTTCCCCCTCCAGTTTATTCTTTTCCACGGTCTCAAACTGTCTGAATGTGTGCTGAAGTCAGAAAGGGGAGGGCCTGTTGCCGTGACAGGTGAGCCTGGGGGAAGATGGCCACCACTCTGTGCTGTACTAGCTTTGTCTTCATGTCATCCTGAGACCTGACCCTCAGCCTTCCAGCCCAGCAATGACCTTCATAACAACACTCGAATGAGAAGACCCAGAGTGATGAACTCACATGAAGTTCTCATGCAACTAATCCACGAAGCAGAACGTCTACGTATTTTTTTCGTATGAATCTCCGGGTGGAACTCTTTACATCCTTCCACCAAGGCAGCCCCCTGTCAGTATTAGATATCCAAGAAGCTGGAGATGTCTCCCTTGGCCTCCCTTCTACTGCTCATGGTTGATGGTAGATTTTGCTCGCTTTAAAATTGTTTTGAAAGGTGATTTTTTTTTGGGGGGGGGGGAGTAAAAATAAGAGAAAAAAACCCTACATTTTCTCTCGATTTAGAACCAGACTTTAATTTGTTTCAGATGAGGACTGAAGGAAATGAGGACTACCCTTCCATGAAATGTTTCCCTCATGACTTCTTTCAGCTGCTTCAAAATATTTCTAAGTTTTAGGTCTTTCTTTGGCCAAAGGCTAGTTTAGGTCATATGTTTTCTTTGTGCCTGAGTCAGTGGAGGTGGAGGGAGAATAAATAACAGCAAGAATCTATTCCAACGGAGGCTGCCAGATTTAGCACATAAAATGTGAATTTCAGATGAAAATAAATACATTTTTCTTGTAAGTATGCCCCCATTCAAGTCAGCAATATGGGTGCTTTATGGAACATATTTATACTACAAATTGTTTGTTGTTTATTTGAAATGTAAATTTCGCTGAACATTCTGTATTTTCATTTGGTGACCCTAATTCCAGCCCACAAGGTACAAGATACTGGTAAGAGAACCAGTGGCCCCCACAGGTGTTTGTGGGGAGGAAACCTTCTCTCTCTCATTAGTGTCTAAAGGTTGAGGAGAGAGATTTCTTTGGGGACTGATTTCTGATGGGTAAAGACTGAGTCCTGAGCATTCCCCAGGGCTGGAATAACATCTGCTAGAGCTTTCTGGTCTTCCAGCCAACCATCATACCAGACTCTATGATGGAGACCAAAGAGGAGAGAGCTTTCAGATAGGGAAGAGGCAGTTTTAGAGATAAGATACAGGCTAAGGGGACAATCAAAGAGATGGCATCAAACAGGAGACAGAAGAAAATTATCTAGAAAAGTAAAGTTGTGTGTTTAACCATAATTCATGGGTGGAAAAGGTTTGGGAGGTAGTCTCCTCTCTTCCTGTTACTTGACAAATGAGAAGGCAGAGATTCCCAGAAGTTTCCTTTTTGGAAAGGAAGGGATGTGTGTCGTGTGCATAAGAGTGTGTGTGTGTACTAATAGCAGCAGTAGTGGGAGGAAGAGGGGAACTGAGGCAAAAATACCTGAAGTACAACCACCTTTCCACTACACCTGTCTCACCACCAGATTGTGGGTTTCTACAACTTTACTATAACATTTTTAAAATTACATAAACAATACACATTCCTGGGTGAAATATCAGGAATAGATAATATAAACAAAAAGAAAATTCTTTCTTAAACCCAAATCACAGTTATTACTACTGTGAATGTTTAGTGTACAGAGACAGTACTTTGGTGTGAACAGTCCCACATCCATTCTGCCTACTTCAAGGAGCCACACCCATGGAACGTCCTTTCTCTTGGGACTGCCGATCCAGTTGAGGTCACATTCTCTTCTGGTAAAGTGGTAGACAAGTGACCAAGGTCTCCAGCTTAAGTGAGCCTCAGGGATGAACATTCTGGAATTTCTTCATCCTAAGGGAAGAAGAAACCCTCATGAGATTAGCCATTAGTTCCCACCACACAGCTACCTGGAGCAGTTGGGCCTGCAACTTCTGAGAACTAATTCTCCAGCTTTTCCTTCAATTCTAATGTGGCAAAGTGATAGCATTGATGGCTCCTGTTAGTGGCCTCCATATCCATATCCTGCAGGGAAAGGTGGGGTCCCATCAGGAGCTGAGTCTAGTTCCCCAACCCCTGAATCCAGAATGGCTTGTGACTCGCTTTAACTAGTAGAATTCAGGGGAAGTGATGGTGTGAGAGCTCAGAGTCTCAGCTTCCAAAGGACTGTGTGCTTCCATTCCTTCTCTTGGAACCTTGAGCCTGCCATAAGAGTAAGACTAGTTAGGCTGCAGGAGGATGACAAACCATTTGGAGGAAAGCCCAGGGACTTCAGTCAGCTTGCAGAAGCAGAACCCCCTTGGGGACACACAGTTACCCTCAGACACATGAGGAACACCAGCTCGCATCATGGGGCTAATTTGATTTCTTTGTAAGCCATGAAGTTTGGAGTGGTCTGTTTGCAGCAATAACTAGCTTGTACTTCTACGAACTTCCATAGCCTCCCAAGTCCTTCTCTTGTGAATTTCTGTAGCTGCAAACAAAGAACTCTGATGGATGCTTTCTAACTAGTCTCTCCTTTTAACAGAATATGATCATAGCACACATCCTCTCTTGTGATCTGCTTTCTTTCACTCTGAAGCTGATTTTGAGCGTCTTTTCCTAACAACACATTAGGCACAGTAAAGAAGAGAAAATCTCCCAAATGCCACTTCTGAGCCTCTGCCCAAATTATGACGTTATGGCCATTGGCCAAAATACTACCCTTAGGTAGGCCTAGCGTGATCTGTTTTCTAAAGCAGGAGGTGGCTTTAGCCTAGTTCTCAGTGAGACTATCGGACAGCACAACATCTTTTCACAGCCTGATGCCCAAGAGAAGGACACAGTCATGCTTTGAAGGTGCTTGAGAACATGAACCTTTCCAGACACCTTCTTTCTCTTTGGAGAAAGAGGCAATAATTTCATGCTGAATATTCTTCTATTCTTTTCAGATTTATAAACATGGTGCAACCATGTTGTGAACACGCAAATACATTAATGTTTTCCAAGAAAAATGAGTGTTCATCAAAATGAATGCCCTGCAACTCTGCACATGTTTCTATCAGAGGGAATTTTCTGAATGTGTTATCTATTTTGGACCTTTCCAGCAAGTTGCAATTTCGAAATCTATTCTTAAACGGATTGCTTTTCCTTTAATATTTTGCTGATAATAATAATGCCTACATCATCTATCTCATTTAATCCTCCCAAAACTCCATGAGGTAGGTATTGTTATTATTCCCCTTGGAATAAATTGAGGCTTAGAGAAGGCAAGGGTGGGAGGTCCCGTTTACCTTGCACAGAGGTAGGATTCAAAGTCGTTTGTCAAACTGCCAAGTCAAAATGCTTTACCGGGGTGTTAAAATGTCTCATCTCTATGGAATTTTAAAGAAAGAATTTAAAAAAATTATATCACTGAAGTACAGGTTAAATCCTTTTCAAATGTGGGAAACAATAGGTGGTCTCTATGAGTTTTCTTCTAGTCCTCAGAGGGTATGAGGGTGACATTCCACCCTAAGCCATTTCTCCAGACTGCCACACACGCATGCGGAGTCGGGAGAACACGCAAGGTCTCCCTGAATTGGCACACAGAGCTCTGGAACAGAACCTCATTCACGAGCTTGAGAAACATTAGTGATAGTACTGCAAGCAATTGCTTGGTCCTTGACCGTGAACAAGGATACAAGACATGTGGAACACATGGCTCTCATTTTTAAAAAGGATGTCACCTTATGTTGCATACCAGTAGGGGTTGGGAGTTAGGAACATAAGAAAACAAATGATTCCTTATCCCCCGCCTCCATTGGTATGCAGCTGTGAAGAGGTAAATGCTCATGAAAAACCTAAAAGCATCCATTAGAAAGCAGATAGTACATTCCATAGATCAGCACTGTCCAAAAGGACTTTATGTGATATGCAGAATATGTTATATCTGTGTGGTCCAATGTATGGTATGGCTAATATAGCCATAGTGGCTTCCTGGCCACTTATGGGTTTGGAGCATTTGAAATGTGGCTAGTGCGATTGAGAAACTGACTTTTAATTTTTCATTAATCTGTATGTAGTTAACTTTATTAACTGAAATTTGAATTTAAATAGCCATGTGTGGCCAGGGTGAAGGTGGTCAGGGAAGGTCTCATCAAAAAGATACATTATGAGCAGCTTTCAAAATGGGATAGGGAGGGGAATTGGTGGGGGCACCTGGTGGGGACTTTGGAAAATTAGAGACCTACCCCCGCTAAAGTGGCCGTCACCAGCCAGCTTTAGTTATTGCCATATAGATGCAGACCCAGTGTTGACTATCTTATTTTAAGATTGTTATTTTAAGTCACCTAATTTTAAATCTTGGCAACAGTATTGGTCAGTGTGGGCTAAATGTTTTTAGCAGGTGCTGTGGGTGCCCCCCTCGAATCCACTGGACACTCACCTCTGTCTACGTGGCTGCCTCTGATTGCCTGAAAACACTGTGCACACACTTCACCACCCGGAGGCCAGGCCGGGAATGCAGAAGAATCAATGCCCTTGGAAGCAGATGTCACCCAAGGAGAGGTGCAGAGGTAGTTCATAGCATAACCTCTCTGCTCAGTCAGGATGGCTCTGAGGTATGCTCTGTGCTGTCCCTACAGTGCTCTTGCGCAATGGCACTCCAGCTACAGCAGAAGTGGGTAGGTTGATGTGCCATTCGCAAGCTTCCATCCTTTCCCCATTCAACTGCCCAATGATGTTTCCTGGGACCACCTCCAGTCCATACCTCAGAACTTGGAGACCAATCCGTATCTTAGAACCTGGCTCTGGAGGGACCTGCACTAAGACAACAACTAAGAGTTGTTTTGTAGCAAACAAACTCAAAATTGCCATAGTGAACAAAGTGATGTTTCAAGCTCACTCACATCATAGTCCCACGAAGGTCACTGTGGAGACTTCATGCCTTCATCACGTGGCTCTGCATCCTCTGGGACACTTCCTTCTCCACACTCAGTTGCAAATGGAAAACGAGAACAGGGAGGATGGGAGGAGGATTTTTAGTGGCAAGACCTAAAGGAAAGGGTGACCAGCACCTGAGCCCGTGCTCCACTGGGAGAACTCTGCCATGCTGTCCCCACTATATGCTGGGGACCTGAGAAAGGCCGGGCGGCTGTGCAGTCTTTATAAAAGGAAATGTATTTGGTGAACACACTGCAGTCCCTGCTGCTGCAACTTATTTAGATTTTGTGAAAATACTGTCTAGGCTAACAGTATTGGGAATCTGTGGTCCAGACATTATTCTCTAGAATGGGGGGAAAGGGCAACTTATCCAATGACTTCTTAACTTATACAGAAACAAGTGTGCCACAGTTTACCCAACTATGTGGTAAAAAGTTTTCCACTGAATGAGTTTATAATTTGGGGGAGAAAATGGTAATTTCATTTCTCATAGGTCTTACCTGAGTGGTGACTCCCTCACAGGATAGCACTTCCTTCCTTCCTTCTCATGAAGTGACTATCTAGTGGTAAATAAAGATCGTGTAAATACCCAGCATTCCCGCCTGTCTTCAGCCTCCTTCCCCACATTCCGGCCCTCCAGCCATTCTGTCTGGCTTACCAAACTTTCCCTCACTCACAGTCCTTTGCCAATGCTGCTCCCTCCTCCAGGGCCCTGTTGCCAATCTCCTCTCTTCTCTTTGCCTTTCTTTAACCAGCTGGCTCCTGAGTCTGTCAAATCTTCCCATACATTTTTTTTTCCTCAGAGAAGCTGTCACTGACCACCCAAAATAAAGTGACTTTTTTTTTTTTTTTTTTGCCCACCATTATTCTTGCTCCTTTCATCCATCACAATTGGAAACCATATTTACAGGTTTCCCATCTCCCCAAAGATGGCTCACCACAGCACCACACACGTAACACACGGCTCAGCGTCTGGGACACTTCTGGTACTGAAAAGATATCTGTTGAGTAAATGTATATATGTATGTATGTATTTATTTATTGAGACAGAGTCTCACTATGTTGCCCTCAGTAGAGTGCTGTGGCATCGTAGCTCTCAGCAACCTCAAACTCTTGGACTTAAGCGATTCTCTTGCCTCAGCCTCCCGAGTAGCTGGGACTACAGGCGCCCGCCACAACACCCAGCTATTTTTGGGTGTAGTTGTCATTATTGTTTGGAAGGCCCAGGCTGGATTCGAACCCTCCAGCTCTGGTGTATGTGGCTCGCGCCCTAGCTGCTGAGCTATAGGCACCAAGCCAAGTCCAAAGCTTTAATGAAGTTTGTAGAGGCCAGGCAGGGTTGCTCACGCCTAACACTCGGGGACACCCAGGCAGAAGTAAAGAAAAAAGGAAGAATCAAGGTTGACTTTTATTTTTTGCCCCCCAAACAACTTTTAAAAATTTTTAGGTCAGTTATGCTTTTAGAAATTGACACTTTGCATTATAATATCTTTTACTTTTCCAAAGACTTTTTATCCCTCCACCCTTGTTGACATAAATGATGACACTGAGTTTTATCTAGGTTAGTTTTTGAAGAGACTAAGTTCAAGGATTTCTGGGATAAAGAGAGGATTTACATTTTATTTCTTTGCCTCAGGTAGCATTCAATATATAAATACTTCTCTTTCTTAAATCCCAGTAAGGTTTATCTAAACTTTCAAAACAGATTGGGAAATGTTATTTTAATTATAAAAAGTATCCTTACAAACTTCTTCATTTTATATTTTATATTTATTTATTTATTTACTTACTTATTTAGGACAGAATCTCACTCTGTTGCCCAGGCTAGAATGCCATGGTGTCAGCCTAGCTTACAGCAACCTCGAACTTCCAATCCATCCACCACCGTTCTGAATTGTACTCCCAATTACAGCTCCCATTCACCTCTTTCCTGTTCCACTTTTGCCCAAGATTGTGTCACTCCAAGCTGCTGGTGCATAAAGAAGCCCTCTATCTAAAAAACCCAGTTACTTGTTTAGGTAGGGAAGTGATTTTTGGTTTTTAGGTTTTGTTTGGGAGGGATTTGTTACCAACTGGTAGAATTTGAATGTGTTTTCCCTGTAGGAGGCAGATTCGGAAAGTCTGCCCTGCTAAGACTCTTTTGGAAGCTGAAACTAATTAAAATATTTATTTTAGCCCCTGTAGCTAAGACACAGCAGGGGAGAGAGCCCAGCCATTCATTTTTATGAAGGTGTAATTATATCCACTAACCTCTTGTGTCCCATGCTCAAGCTCTGCCCCCAGGCTGCCACACCTGTTGAGCACCTGCCTGGTCTGTGACTACTTGGCAGAACAGTATTTAATGCCTTACCTAAGAGCACTCAGGGTCACCTACCTTAACCTGAGGATAACAGAGCCTTGTTCCTCCTTTCATTCCCTATAGACTCCCTGCTGAGTGAAGTACTTCCCTAGTCTCTCCTTCAATGAGATCTGTAAAGCCCCACAAAAGAGGGAGAAAGAGGAAAAAGAGAAACTAAAAAATAGTTGTCTTTTTTTTTTTTTTTTTTAAATCACAGAGGTTGAGAAAGATTCGATAACATATAAGAGTCCTTGGTACTTTCTGAGGGCTCACAAAATACTTAAAGACAAAGCCAGTGTAAACATTCAGTGGTTCCAATGGTGAAAACGAATAATGATGCCCCTTCTGAAGACCCGTTCTGAGCAAGGGTGGCTGAGATGCTTTACTTACAGTGTCCTGTTCCTTCTAGCTACTCTCCATCACAGAAGTGAGCATCAATATTTATGAATATTTTATCATATGTAATATCTAAAGTTTAACATTGACCAGTATTTTACAAATGAAAAAACTGGGGTTGCAAGAAGTTCAATAACTTGGAAAATGGCAATGAGTGGGCCAAGAGCAGACTTGAGGTCACACAGACCTGGGCAGGAGTTCGGCTGTGCTACTGAGCAGCAGGGCGATTTTAGGCCAATTCCTGATCTCCCTAAACCCTCATCCTGTCACCTATACAAAGGAGGTGGTTGTAGGTGATGGACTTAAGGAACTACCTTACCTGTGAAGGTGCGGTGAGCTAACACACGCGGGATGCCTGGCACAGCACATGCTGTGTCAAGGCCTGCCATCATCATCCTCAAAGACCACCCACAGCCAGCAGGTGGGCGAACCAGGCTGCCAGCGCTGGTTGCTTTATTTTGCTCATAAAGCTTCTTCGCATTCCATCCTCAAAAGCTGAATTCGGAAAAAATAATTGGAAATAGAAAAGGACGGAACGTGAGCACATGAAAGACACAGACCAGCTACTTCTCTCTTCAGAACTTAACCTCTGTGGGGTCTTTGCCTCGAGTCTCTGGCCTGGGAGGAAAATCTGTTTGGTGAACTATGAAGGTTTTTAATCAAGAGAAAAGACTTGGTAAGCCTTTTAGAATTCTCAGCCTTGATTGTGAAATTACGATGTGTATGCTTTTACAGGCCAACTCTCCATTTTCCTTCCCCCGAGACCTCCTTTCCCCACACTGTCCCCCCACTCCCCCCACCCCCACCCCCGCCTTCATGCTCTTCCTTCTCCACCTCTGACTTAACGTTGGCCTCATCCCTCAATTCAAACACCATCACCTCCCCACGTTTCTGGTCTCCCCTTTCTCTGGATGCTGAAACATATATTTCTAGTTTAAATATTTCATTGAGTTCTCTGTTTCATGTGAACTAATATCTCCACAAATAGATTATGACTTCCTTGGTCTACTCCACAGGGATCAATTCTGAATTACAAACCGAGGGGTTCTAAACAGATAGGCACTGTGTGTAAATTCTTGTTGGGAATTGGACTGATGACAGCATTTGTGAAACACCCACCTGGTAGTGAGGAACCAACTGAGAACTTGGCACAGAATGTCAAGGCTGATCCCCACCCTCGAGGTGCTTTCATCCCTAAAGAGAACAAAGCTCATAGCATTTACACCTGGGAGGCTCTGTGGCAGAAGTGAGCATGAGGGGTCCTGAAGCCATTTTATAGACGATCTCTTGCTTTGTGCGACAGTACAATGGAATACAGCGGTGGTACCTACTTCCTGGGGTCTGGTTTAAAGGAGATAACACAAGTAAATCTCAGTACAGAGCCTAACGTGTACTAAGATCTCAAGGTCTGTTTGCTTCAGGTAGGTTCAGAAATGAGGAAAGCAATTGTTCAAATGCCAGATTGGAACGACAAACATCTTATGCATAAGAGGCTCACCTGGGCATATTTCAGGGACAGCTAAGCTGTTGTCAAGTTATTTTTGATGTATTTCATGATAACTACATAATTTACAGTAGAAATAAGTACTTTTGCCCATGCCAGGCTCCATACAGTGGGGCAGGGCGAGGGACACTTCTGGGCCTGCAAGTCCCAGGCGGGAGGAGACTCTGAAAGTCAAGGCCATCAAGTGCCCTCTCTTACCTGAATCACAGTAAATGGGAGACCCATAAATTGGCACAGTACTAAGTAGTGAACCTGGAGGAATTTTGTTGCTGTCTATTTCATCAAGAGGAGGATGGTGGGTTGAGCATGCTAACCTGCAGCGGGACTGTGTTTCACTTTTTCCCACAGAGGTTCCATTTCTACACAGGCAACGTTTCCTTTTTCGGAAGCTGCTGCGAGGGAAACTAGCATGCAGATCGGAGATTACTGAGCTAAAGTCTTTTGGCCACAGAGGCATCTTGCGAGGTGGCAGACTGGCTCAATGATCTCTGTGTCCAAATGTGTCCAAAGCTGTATCTAAAAGCAGGGAGGAGCTCAGCTCTTTGGGAAATGGCTTTAGTCCACATAAACACGCTCTACTAAAAAAGCTAAGGGCTCCTTTGGAGAGAGGTTGACTTGGTTTCCAGCAGTTGCCAATCCTGTGGAAAGTATCATAACATAAAACGCAGGCTGGGGGGGCGGGGGGGCGGGGGGCGGGGGGGGGGGGGGGGGGGGGCGGGGGGGCGCGGGGGGGGGCGGGCGGGGGGGGGGCCCGCCGGTTGTGGGCGGGTGGGCGCGGGGGGGGCGGGGGGGGGGGGGGGGGGGGGGGGGGGCGGGGGGCCGGGGGGGGGGGGTGGGCAGAGGCGCGCGCGGCTGGGGGGGCTGGGTGAGGCGGGCGGTGGGGGTGCCTCGTGGGGGGGTGTGAGGGGGGGTGGGGGGG
>CAUYPK010150499.1:0-11911 GCA_963574355.1 Loris lydekkerianus | reverse complement strand
TTCATTTTTATTGTTAAATCATAGCTGTGTACATTAGTGCAATCAAAGGGTACAATGTGCGTGTTTCATATACAATCTGAAATATTCTCATCAAACTGTTCAATGTAGCCTTCATGGCATTTTCTTAGTTATTATATGTAGACATTTAGTTATTGTATGTAGACATTTGTATTCCGTCTTTTTCCTTTCTTAGATAGATCTGAGTCTCTGACCTACATAAGTTTCTTCTTTCTTAAGAATTTCTTTTCATCATTATTTTGCAACAAATTTTCTAAATTTGTATTTGTGTGTGAAAATCTTCATTTATCCTTTACATTTGAAAAATAATTTTGCAAGGTACAAAGCTAAAGAATTGTAGATTACTGGGATTTTTTTTGTCTTTAAATATTTAAAATATTCTACTTTTATCTTTTTGCATGGTTTTGGAAGAAAAGACAATTGCAATTCTCATCTTTGTTTCTGTATAGATCACATGTTTTTGTTCTCTACCTTTTTTTTGAATTTTTTTTCTTTATCTTAATTTCTTACACTTTAAAGATGATATGCTGGTGTAGTTTTTCTAGCATTTATCCTAGTTGGTGTTCTCTGAGCTTCTTGGATCTGTGGTTTGGTGTCTGATGTCAACTTCAGGAAATTCTCAACCATTATTAATTCAAATATATCTTCTGTTCATTTGTGCTTTTCTTCTCCTTCTGGCATCCTACTTTGTGCATTTTTTGTTTGTTTATTTGTTTGTATGTGTTTGTTTTACCTTTTTATTTATGCCACAGTTTTTGGACATTCTGTTCTGTTTTTCTTTTTTACTCATTTTCCTCTTTGTTTTGCAGTTTTGGAAGATTCTCCTGAGATATCCTCAAGCTCAGAGATTCTTTATTTAGCACTCTCTGGTTTACTAACAAGCATATCAAGGTCATGCTTTATTTGTGTTATAGCGTTTTTGATATGTAGCATTTCTTTTTGGTTCTTTCTTAGAGGTTCCCTCTCTTACATTATTATTTTGTGTTTATTCATTAGGGCCCTTAGCATATCAAGTAGAGTTTAGTTCCTGGCTTGCTAATAAGAATATCTGAATCAGGTTTTGGTGCTCACTTTGTCTCTTCAAAGGATATTTTCTGTCATTTATTATGTTCTGCTTTTTCTTTGTTTGTTTGTTTTTCCTCTATTGTTGTTTTTCATAATCAGACATGATATATGAGGGAAAAGAAACTACAGTACAAAAGCCTTTAATAACATGTTGGTAAGATGTATGGGAAGGGGCGATATTCTATAGTTTTATGATTAATTAGGTCTCCATCTTTTGATGCACTGTGAACTTCACATGTGTCTCAGTGAGCATCCCACCCCCACCTTAGTAGGGACATGATGGCTAGAGTGGGCAGCAACGAAGTGTTTTTAGTTCACACACAGAAGAGTAGTGGAGGCTAGAATAGGGTACTTCCCTTCTTTTTTTTTTTTTTTTTTTTTTCAGTGTTTGGCCGGGGGTGGGTTTCAACCCATCACCTCCGGCATATGAGGCCAGCGATGCCGCCCTCCCTTCTCTTTATGGGCTATAAGACTACTAGTCTCTTGCTTAATTGTTTCTCCTGACAGCTGACCCTGTGAACGCAGAGTACTCTGGCATATTTCAAAAAAGTTTCTTTTCCCCTCCCCATAATGGGTGCACAAAAGAATTTTCTTTTTAATGTTCACTGTGAAGACCTGCTGGCGATAAATGTCATAAAAGAATGGAACTCCCCTAAGACTGAGTTCCTCTGAAATTTTTAGCCCTTTGTCAATTTCCATTCAGGTTTCCCTGTCCCGGCAGTGATTGTTTCTCTTTCCCAGGGAAGCATATAAATGGCAATTTTGTCAAAACAATATCAGGGTTTGTAATAAATCCACCCAACTGCACATCCTTTGCTCAGATTCCCTTGCTTCTCACGTTTATGTTGCTTCGTGTGTGATAGTTTCTCCAGGATACTTATTGTTTAGGATTTTTAAATTCATTTACAGGAGGGAAATAAGTGGAACAAGTTCATTGCTGACTACTAAATTTATTTCCAAGTTATTCATCATCTTCCCTCTCTGCCAGGCAGTCTGGAATCCAGTTGCCTAGATGACACTTCCCTTACTCTGCGTGCCTTGCCAATCAGGATTCCCAAGACTGCTCTAGGAGGGCTCTGAAATCCTGGCAGCCATCATCTTATCAGCTGATATTCAATGTATTTGCTCTTTTATAGCTGAAAATGTGAAAAAAATACAAAGAATTGCCCCAGTGGGTAACTTAATTGTCAATATTATCAATATTAACTTTTATAGTGAACAGTAACATGATCTGTTTTAGGCTATGTTATTAATATTGTTTAACTACATAAACACTTTGGGCTATTCTATCATTAATATATTGTTTAACTGCATAATAATTAAGTGAAAATTTTCAAATGTATCTTATGAAAATCATTCATTGTGTTCAGATTTTGCTTATGAAGTATCATTAAATTTGGCACATCTAAAAGCTATAATACCATTTTCCATGAGATACTTTATTTCTTTTCCTATTATTTTCATTAAGGTCCAAAACAAAAAAAGTCAGACCTTTATGTCAAGAACCAATCCTATTATCCTAAAGCATTTTTTAATTCTTGGTTATTTTATTTATTTGTTTGTTTGTTTGGGACTAGGCATTGGTATGTATTACACAGGCTGGAGTCCAGTGGCTATTCATAGGCTTCTGCCCTCAAGTGTTTCACCCTCCTTAGCTTTTGTAGTAGCTGGGACTACAGGGGAGCACCAGTGCACCAGGCTACCTAAATTATTTTAGTAAGTGCTCTCACCTGCACAGTAAATATTTTGAACAGTGAGCAAAATCGACACCAAGTGAACACCAAATATTTTGACTATTACTATGAGTTCCTATGACATGGTAAGAAAAAATGGTATCTAATATCAACTTTGCACACATATGTAAAAAATTACGTGTTATTTCTGAGAAAAGTACTTAGGTTAAAAAAAATTGGCATTTTAAGCTTTAAGCTATTATAGTGCCTTGCAGAAAGTATGAACTCAATATATCTTTATCAAATACTTGAATAAATTAATAAAATACAGACAACTAATGTAAGAAAAATGTGTTTTAAAACACATCTAAAATGCACGTGTTTAACTACCAACAACACTTAATATAATTTCTAATGTGGTTATTATCCAAGAGTTTAAAAAATTAGGTAAAAAATCAGATTCATAGCTACAAATCATTGTTATAGAGGATTTAAAAAGAAAACCCTCATATGTCTCTAGATTTAAATAGACTACTTTTTAATCTAGTAGATAGAATACCTTATCAATTTCGTAAGTTTTATTGAAGTCTAATTTTGGAATTTATAAGATATACCAATATTAATCATACAGCATGTTAAATGCTTATACACTGTATATCCAATCTTATGGTGGATGTAAACATTCATCTTCTGGATATAGACATGGGAATGGCATTCTTATGTCACAGGTACGAATTTGTTCAGCTTTGCTAGAAACTTGCTGCAGTTTTCCAAAGAGGGCATAAAGTTTTCCCTCCCACGAGTGTATGTGGATATCAGTTGCTTCTCTAATATCTTATAAAATTTTATTAGTATTTTATAAAAATTCATTGTGTAATTGGGTTCCAAACAAGACTCATAAATTGTTACGGCTTAATGTTTAGTTGAATTGCTTATTGTTTCTTTAAAAATAATACATATACATTGTTTTCTGTTCTAAAGTATAGGTTTCTCTTAAACCCTCTTTTCTGTTTCTCATCATAGTTTTTTTTTCTTTCTTTTTTTTTTTTTGTTATTACTGTTGTTGAGGAGGAAGAAATTGGATCATTTGCCTTGCAAAGCTTTTCACAGTTTGGATTTTGCTTACTATATTGTTATTATACCATTTAACATATATGAATATTTCTGTGTTTCCTATTTCATTGGTACTTGTATCTTTTTAAGGTAAGTAAATATATGTGCACATGTGTGTCATGCTCCTTACTTTTCATAGGTAGTAAAAATATCAGTACTTATTTCTCTAACTCTTTGTTGTTACTTAATAATACAACCTTATCAGTGTTTTACTGTATGATTAAAGGTATTATTTTCCTTTAATAACTACATAATATTTCCTTGTGTATGTGACAAATTTAGTCAGTAAGTCCTGTATGTTTTCAAATCTGTTACTAAATAGATTGTGTTATGATAGAGAATATGACATGCCTTGTGAATATTTCTACATTTTTCTGATTTTTTTTTTGTATGGGTTCTTAGAAATGAGAGTGCTGTTCACATAATATATTTTCACTTAATGTTTCTAGGTATTGTCAAATGTAAGTGTAAAGATTAACTTTGTAAGAATTGCCATTTATATTGCATTAAATTTTACTACACAACAATATGATACAGCTTTTATCGCTAGCACTTAATCCATCTTTTTATTATAAATATAATAACACATTACAGATGTTATCAGAAAACATTATGTATGTTATATTAAATCTTGATTAGGTGAGATTTATTCAAAGTCTCATATGGTTGAAAGGATTGTATGTCTTCTATGTTGTAAACAGGTGTCTATCAAGGTTTATTAATTTAAATATTTTAATGTGTTTTTCAAATATTATTATATATAACATTTTTGTGGTATTCTAGAGCTATCAACAATTTAGAGAACTCTGTTATTATAACATATCTTGTATAATGTTTGAGTTGTCAGTTTTCCAGAATTTCCCTGGGTAGTTATTAAGTATTCTCCTATATATTTTGAAGATAATATACTGTTAAAATATTCTAAATTTTAGTATTTCTAGATATTTAAATCTTATGACCATGTAAAAACCTTCTTTCTGTTTAACTTTTTCCACTTGTTTTTCATTATATATTTATTTCATTTGCTTACCCCATCACAAATAACCATGTGTTTTGTGTTTTATACCTTTTTCCAAGCTTTAATTCTTCTGATTTTCAGTTTGAGGCATGTTTTCTCTACAGATAATTTGTACTATTATTTTTAAAAAATTAAGTTTTATTATGAATGGTGGCATACAAAAATCTCAGTATTGAATCTTACTTTCTATAATAAACCTGCATATCTTAGTTGATCAAGCTTTATATATCCAAATTTTATTACATGAAAGAAAAAAATTTTCCCTTTTTTATGGTTAAACTATAAATGTATGAATTTACTGACACATGAGTGTTTGTGTATATCTTTGAATGCTGTGTGTGATGTTGCTATAAAAAAGAGGCTGAATAGATCACGGTTAAACCTAGAATTGAGAATCATGCTTGGATTTAATTTTAACTCTAGCTGGTAGCTCTATTTTTTTAAAGTAATGTAATGTAGGAAGAATGTAATTTAACTAGACTTTGAACAAATTATTTCATCTTTTATTTACTTAGGTTTCCTTATCTTAAATTGGGAGCAATAGAAATATTTACCTCACCAACTTATTCTAAGTGTTATACGAGATTATACTTGTAAAGAACACATTGTTTATGCATATGGAACAAAATCATAAGTTCTTTATAATTATGGAACAAAATAAATATAAGAGAAGAGATTTCTCTCATCATTATCATCAATATGACATTGGCTGTAGGTTCACTGTAGATGGCCTCTATCAGTTTAAGAAATGTCCCTTCTTTACCTATTTTCTTTATTGTTCTGATCATTAAGGGATGCTGGATATTATCAAAAGCCTTTTCTGCATCAATTGAGAAAATTATATTTTCTTAAAAATTTTTCATTTATGTAGGGGATTATATTTTTTTGATTTACATATGTTGAACCAACCTTGCATCCCTGGGATAAAACCCACTTGGTCATAGTATATAACTTCTTTAATGCACCTCTATATTCTCCTTGCTAAGATCATATTAAATATTTTTGCAACATTCTTCATTAATGACCTTGGTCTATAATTTTCCTTTTATTGAGGTCCTTTTCTGGTTTGGAGATCAGGGTGATATTTGCTTTCTGGAATGTGTTGAGAAGGATTTCTTTCTTCTTTATGTTTTGGAATAGATGATGCAATGTAGGAACTAGTTCCTCTTTGAAAATTTGATAGAATTCTGATGTGAAGCTATCTGGTCCAGGGCTTTTATTTTGGGGGGATTTTTATAGTTGATGCTATTTCAGTGCTTAGTGCAGGTCTATTCAAAATATCTAATTCTTTCTGGTTGCGTTTAGGAATGGCATACTTGCAGGTATTCGTCAATTTCCTCTACATTTTCATATTTCTGGGAATAGAGGTTTTTTTTTAGTAATTATTGAAGATGTTTTGTATTTCTGTGGATTTCTTAATGGAATATCCAATTTTTTTTTTTTTTAAAGAAAGCACAATTGGAATTTATAGAAGGAAGAGTCTAAAGTGGCCTGAAATAGTAAGGAAGAATTTTACGTCTGGCCTCAGAGGAGAGAATGTTTAAAGGAAAATCCAGATGGAGGCTGAAATACCCTCTCTCCTTGCCAAACTAGAGACTTCTTTCATGCTGTGGATGGCTGCTACAAAGGATAGACTGGTTCTAGCAGTTATTAGCAGAGCTTTGTGACCACATCAGAAAAACAGGAGGCAGTAATTCCATTCTTAGAAACTGCTGAATGCCTAGAACCATAACAGTTCTTATTTATTCTGCTACAATGGATTTCTAAACATTGTTCTAGAATCACATTAGGTGAGGCTTGTCAAAGAAAATTATACCTGACAAGCTATTAATATATAGGCCAAAAAAGACTATTCAAGACTTTTGCAAGAGGACAAAGAGGTTGAACTCAGCATCTTCTGAATCAAAAGATGAGAGAATTCTTAAGCACTGGTGAACTAGTAGAAAAGTACTACAGGATGATGAGGGGAATGTTGGTCAATGTGATTAGGTCGTCTGTCTTTGCTAAATGGTTTAATCAAAGTTAAGTTCCTAACCTTCTCCAGAGAATGTGAGATAAGGGCCCTATCTTTCCTGATGATTGTATTTCAAAGGGATGGCTCCCAAGTCTTTCAGATAGGCATCCTCCCCACGTTATAAAACTGCAAAGAGAATGTGAGAAAATTTACTTTTCAAGGAGAAGGAGCAAGGGTTTATAATTGTAAGTTTTCTAAAGTAAATTCTCTAAGAAAGGAGAGGGCAAGGACTTAGAGTGAGGAAGAAACCTAAAAAAGTTTAGTCAAGCTAAAGGAACTATTATAGCTTCTTGGTCAACTTCAAGACTAGATTAGCTTGTGAAAGTGCTCCTTCCCTCACTCAGCATCCCATACTTGCTTTTCATATCTGTTGATGTGTACATTTTTTCCATCTAGACTATCACATTTACTCCCAGCAAATACTACAGTATTAAATGGTGAATTTATAGTTCTCAAAAGTATATCAACTAATCACAGAAAAGGAAGTGAATTCTTAACTCTCAATCACAGAGACCCAAGGCATCAGCAAATGAAGTGATGACAAAAGCAAAGTGAAAACTGCATTATGACTCAGCTATGCTCAGTCAGACTATGCTAATATCACACAGGTTGTGGAAGAAAACCTCAGCCAGAATGAGAAGTGGCCATGTTCTCCTGATAGTGTAACTATTATGGCCTTTCTCTTACTAAAAGTAAATGACTAAATACTAAGCAACTTGACTTCCATGAATTTCCGGAAAGATAAAATGACAAACATATTATTTCAGGACATTAAAAAAAAAGAATGTGAGGAATGTTATTTGGAAACTTTCTTAAAAATGCTTATATTATAGAAAAAAATAAAGAGGCAAAATTCTTTGTCCATTTTTTAAAGAGCACACAGCTCTTTATGGAAAAAACAGTAATCCTAATATCAGTTCAGAAGAGAGTCAAGTTTACAAACTTGGTAGCGTGAAAGTAAGTATGTGAAAATTGTAGGTACAGGGTGGATTTGTAGCAAGGCAGTGAGCAGTTGAACAAGTGAAGGATGTAGCCTTTGTAACATAGTTTGAGTAGGAAATTTTGAATATGTATTTTGCAAAACATTTCATTGTGTCAATTTAAATTATTTTATTTTATATTTTAGTTGACAAAAATTGTGTCTATTTATGGTGAACAATATAATGTTTTGATATACATTGTGAGATAACTAAATCAAGCTAATTATCGTGTCATTACTTCACATGATTATCTTTTCTTTTTTAGTGAGAGCATTTAAAATTTACTCTTTTAGAAATTTGCAAGTACTTGTTATATTTTTGTTAGCTATAGTCACCATGATACACAGCAGATTTTTTGACTTCTTCCTGTCTAACTGACATTTTGTATCCTTTGACTAATATCTCCCCAATTCTCCAAGCCCTAGTATCTGCTAGGCTCCATTCTATTTTTTCCCATTCTATTTTCTGCTCCTATGAATTTGACATTTTTAGATTCCACATACAAGTAAGATCATCTCATATATTTTTGAACATATTAAATAATTAAAATATTTAAGATCTGAACCAAATGAATTATTAAATCTGGTTATGGTTGAACTTTAATTCTCCAATTACTGAATCTATTCAAAATGGATTTTTATAATGAAATTGAGAATCTGTTTGAAGACTACACTACTGTGTCCATCCAGAAACAGAGCCACCATATCCTACCCAATCAGTACCTAGGTCATAAAATTTAGTTACAAGAAATTCAAATTAACAACAAAAGTGGATTCTACTTCCAAAATCCTATAAGAGACATCTCTTTTCCTTTCTTTTTAAAATGCCAGCTTAAGTGGGATCATTGAGCAACCTGTTCAATAATAGATATGGCTGATTTCTGTACCAAAAGATGGAATTGAATTGTCCAAGAGGATGCAGACCTTAAATTCAGTTTCCCTGCAGGCAAATGTTCTGGCCTGGAACATCTCAGACCTGCAAGTTATTATCAGTGCTTTATTTGGATGGGTTACGAGTCATCTTATACAAAAACTCAAGATTAAACCCCTGTATACCAGAAAAATACAAGAAAATTCATGGCCATATTACCTCATTTATTTGTTTTGTTTTCTCCTTATTGATGTTACCATACATAGTTTTCCATTATATAATTCTAAAGACATATGGGCTCAGCTTTTATTGAAAATGTAAGTCATTGCAATTATACAAATCAGTTATACTACCCTGTTTTGACACTTAAAATAATATGTGTAGAGCTAGAAGGTATGGAAGTTACACATTTGTTTTTCAAGTTTAAATTTCTGGTATTTTCAGAAGCAATAACAAAAATACATAAAATCACTTCCCAAATATATAAGTAATCATATAAGTGAGGTAAATTAATAAAATAAGGAGTGAATGAGTTGTTTCACTTACCAAGGAAATTTAGTGATCACATTCTCAGAGATGAATTTTGATATGGGTTCATCAAAAGCCTATATAAGGCTATCCACAAAATCATAAATAGATTAAAGTAATATCTATTTAACATTAAAGTGATGTCACCAGATACCTAGAGGTGCCTGGTCTTTATTTCCACACAAAACAGGACCAAAACTAGAAATAAACACCTAAAATTTCACTGGAATGTCTGAAGGAGAAAGCTTGGGTGCAGCAAGGAATTAGGAAAATCCCTGTGGAGCATGGAAGTCTGGGATGGCAATGGAGAGAGGGGAGTGAGGATCACTACCTTTGCTTCCCTGTGTCCTTACTTGGATTTCTTGGAACAGGAGGGACTTCCCCTTGCAAGGAAAAGGTAAGCAGAGGTCCCGTGCAAAACCCCAATGCCACTGAAGGCTCTTAACAGTTCTTAATGCAGGAGAATCCTGCAATCTGCACAAACTCTGAGTTCAGTTTGGAGAGCTGCCTGGAGTTCATATAGTCACATTACTCTAGAGTGGGAGCACATATTGTACACCCCACCTTCCCTTAGGGTGCAAGAGGCTGAGCACACTGTCATCTTCAGATCAGAGTGTTCCCTGCTCAGGTGTGCCCTCCACTGAGGGCTGGTAGCCACTATTCAGGTGTGCCCTGTGCTGAGGGCCGGTAGCCACCGTACTTCAAACTTGAGTTTCTTCTATCATGCCACCATGCCCACAATGGTGGTTTTAATCTTATGACACTGGCTACTCAGAGCCTGGGATCAGGGGCCGTGACTTTCATTTTTCACAGCAGGGAACCCAACCTTGGGCTGGCAAAATCACCCCAGGCCTATGTCCCTGGCTAGAGAAATATCTAGGTGGACCATTCCAAATGAGCCAACTCACATGCTGGCCATGCCAGAGATTCACCCTGAGTGGTGTCACCTCAAAATATCCAAGCTTCTATGCACTTGTACCCATAGCTGGAGGAAAACCCCAGTGGGCCCATCTGTGGTGGACCCAATATTGAGCCACAGACCTGTTATGCAACCACACCACTGGCCTGAGAAACAGCCCTACAAGCCCAGCCCTCAATGAGCCTTTCCCCAGCCATCCAGCCCACCATGTTACAGTACACCATAGTGAGCCCACACCATGGAAAGCAAATCCACTACCACCAAAGACTCCTGCAGCCAAAAGCCCTGAGACATCCACTACCATTGCTGATGTGGATTACAGCTGAAGAATCTGTTTGAAGACTACACTACTGTGTCCATCCAGAAACAGAGCCACCACATCCTACCCAATCAGTACCTAGGACCCATCAATAAGAGTAAGTCTCACTTTTCAATGATTTGTCATTTATTACTGTCCTTAATTATCTTGTTCAATTTTGGTGATTGTTCCATGCGCACTTGAATAAATGTACTAGACTGTTTTGGTAAAATTAAAAAAAAAAAAAAAAAAAAGAAGAAGAAGAAGAAGTCTTTCTCTACAAAGCCTATTCTACAAAATTGGAAAAAGTGATTGTTCCACCTAGATGTATAGAAATAAACACAAAGATACAAGAAGAAGAAAAAAAAAGAACATGAAACAGCAGGGAAATACGATACCTCACAAGGCACACAATAATTCTCAATAATAAATCTCCCCCCCAAAAGGAGACTTATGGACTACTACAAAAATGAATTCAAAATAATAATCTTAAGGAAACTAAGCAAGATTAAAAAGAATACAGATTTGCAATTCAACAAAACAAGGAAAGCAGTTTATGATCTGAATGAGAAATTCAATAAAAAGATATCATTAGACATAACCAAACAAATTTTGGAGCTGTAGAAAATATAGTTAAAAGTTTCAAACAACAGTTAGTCAAGCAAAGGAAAGAATTTTTATTTATTTTTTATTTTTTATCAGTTATTTGCATCTAAAATACATTTATTAGATTTGAGACTTATCAAAGTAAGAATTTAAAGGATATTTTGCTTCTTCATCTGTAAGAGTTTACCAACTTCTCATTTTTTTTAAATTTTTTTAAATTTTTTAATTTTTTTATTAAATCATAGCTATGTACATTGGTATGATCATGGGGCACCATACACTAGTTTCACAGACCGGTTGACACATTTATATCACACTGGTTAACATAGTCTTCCTGGCAATTTCACAGTTATTGTGTTGAGACACATACATTCTACATTTACTAAGTTTCACATATACCATTGTAAGATGCACCACAAATGTATTCTCACCAATCCCCCTCTTTCCACACGCCTCCCCCGTCCCTCCCCTCCCTTTCCCCCTTCCCCCTATTCCTAGGTTGCAAATGGGTTACAGCATTCATGTGAAAACCCTAAATTAGTTTCACAGTAGGGGTGAGTACATTGGATACTTTTTCTTCCATTCTTGGGATATTTTACTAAGAAGAATATGTTCCAGCTCCATCCATGTAAACACAAAGGAGGTAAAGTCTCCATCTTTCTTTAGGGCTGCATAATATTCCATGATATACATATACCACAATTTATTAGTCCATTCATGGATCGATGGGCACTTGGGTTTTTTCCATGACTTAGCAATTGTGAATAGGGCTGCAATAAATATTCTGGTGCAAATATCTTTGTTGTGAT
>CAUYPK010150496.1:0-14126 GCA_963574355.1 Loris lydekkerianus | reverse complement strand
GCAAGCGATTCATTGTTCTCTTTTACTTTGTAGACCTCTGGTGTGGCTTCAGACCCTACATCCTTTAGGAAGGAGCTTTTGAGTATAAGGCAATGTGTCTGAGGCCTATTCATATATTTCATAATGGCAGTGTGGGGACTCATTCCCAGAGGCAAAGTTTGGATGTTTAGAAATTGATCATGTACTCTGAAAGTGACTGTGTTAGATGATAGTAACATCTACTAAGATGCATTGTTTTCTCCCCTGATTTTATTCCATAGTGGTCGATATTAGTTTCAGTCCCAAGATAGAGTTTTTACTCTCTTATTGATATTCCACAGAGATCAATGCTTATTTGAGGGAAGCTTATGGAACGTGGGCCCCAGAGAGTCACACACACAAATATAAGCCCCTAATATTTTCCATCTCGGTACATTCAGAAACAGGGGACACAACATCTGTCCAATGGTTTGCCTGGTTGGACTTCACTTTGTATTTTGAGGAATCAAAATGAATAATATTTTCTGCTAGCTGGAAACTTCATTTTTTTTGATTTTGTGTTAATTTATGCATTATGTAGGAAAAGTGGGAATTTTAAAGGAGGGCAGTAGTATTATATGATTTTGTTAAAAATATTTTTTTATCCTCCTCTTAATTGGACATTGAGAAATGCCATGCTTTGAGGACTCTTTAATGAAGATATTTTCCTGTTTGTCTGTTAAAAGACAGCCTGGTGGGAGATGTGAGCATCTGCTGAACCAGGTAATGAATATTAGCATGATGGGAAACAGTGAGCACAGACTGGGATGAAGGCTGGTTTTCCTCTCCCTCCCTGTTCCCCTCTCTGACCCTAACTCCACCCAGGAAAGGCGGTTGAGACCATATTATATTCTCCACACTATTACCCTGGTGCTGCAGGTGGCAGTAACAGTCTTACAGGACTGTTTGTGGAGAGATATGGACATGTGAACCACCATAAAGCAGAAAAATGGTGGGGGAGACATTTTGGCTTTGTGCAAAGCCCTTTGAAATATCTCTCTAAGGCAGGTTTCTCAACTATGACGCTATTGACATTTCGGTCCACAGGATGTTTTGTCATGTGTGTTGGGGTTAAGGGGTGGGGTGCAGGGAGACTCTCAAGGAAGAGTGGAACACTTAGTGGCTTCCTTAGTAAGTGTAAATAGTTCCCACTTTCTGTCATTAACAACCCCAAATGTCTCCACACTTTGACAAATATCATATTGGGATCAAAGTTTCTCCTGGTACAGATGCACCACTCTGCAGGCAATTTACATTTTGATGTGTTAGCTGTAGATGCAAAAACTCAAAAGCATATTGAAAAATATCAATTTCTTTGAACTCAGGGAAAGACAAATGACTCACTTTTCCTGGTCATTTGAAGAGAGAAAGCCATCCTATCACAAGTATTTGTTTCCAAAGTAGGATTTAGGGACATACCTATCCCGCGTATCTTTGAAATCAGTTGAAGAATGAAAACAAATAGGCTGCTGGTTTGTGTTCACTTCTTTTTCCTCTAGGAATACCTGACTGGTGCCTTTAGAGTTTACCAGAGGTTGGGAAGACAGAGAATAAATGAGGGACTTCTCACCCTCTCTTTGCATTTATTAAGAGTCAAAAACCTGGAAGGTAGAGATACCTTATTAAAAAAAAATTGTACCCTCATTTCCCACCCCACCACAGAATACTTAAGTTTTGTGAGAATTCAAGAATGTTTGTAGATTATTTTAAAAAATAAGAGGAAGAAAACATTTATGTTTGTGTGTGTTATAAGGATTAAATATAAATGCAACTTATCTGTATGTGTATACTGCATGAATATATGTATATAATAGTTTGTCTGCCTGGTATCTTTAGCTATCGCTTTTTACCACAGTACAAATTGATGTCATTATATATCATTCAAAATGATCATTTTATTAGTTGCATGCTTTTTCTTCACGTGTACACTATAATTTTGATCATTCTTCCTTGTTTGACAGTTATTTCTAAGTTTTAATATTATAAGTCATGCCAAAATTCAGCAAAAGTCATTTAAAAGTCATTTCCTATTATTTGACCAGTTATCCAAGTAGATTAAAAGCAGTATATTCTTTTACCCAAGTGATCTTGTTAACGCTGATGTGTCATAGTTACAGTGACGCTGTCTTCAAGAGTACCAATTCTCTTCATCATTCACATTATTGTAAGCATAATGAACAAAATCACTATCCAAATTTTATGAAAATGATACTAATATGGAGTATAAAACTTATTTTCTCTATTTAAAATACATCAACAAAATATGAACCGTGTAGATTAAGGAATTTAAATAAACATATCTCTCATTCCTTCAGTGTAAAATTTAGAAAAAGTAACTGTATTTTAAAAATTATCTTTTAGTATCCAACTTTGGAGTTTGCCAGGAAAAAAGGGATATGAATTTTACATTACAGAGGCGAATTAAGTAATCATCCTCACTTCCTACTTTACTTCTTCTTCAATGATTCAGTGAAAAGTTCTCATTAGTGAAAGTCTATAGAGAAGAGCCATCTCAGTTCATATAAATCTTAATGTGTTTGTTTGACCTAATGACTGTGAACTTGAAACATCTGTATCATACAATTATACGAAGTCAGAATTTTTCCTATATTTACAAACGAGTCTTATTTTTATTGATAAAATTAACTGTCAAACTTATTTTGATGTCTTTTTACAGGAAAGAGACTTATTTCAAAGTTATATAAAAGAGAATGACTTTTAGGGTTTTTTTTTTTTTGTTTGTTTGTTTAGCAGATTTTGGCCAGGGTTGGGTTTGAACCCGCCACCTCTGGCATATGGGGCTGGTGCCCTACTCCTTTGAGCCACAGGCACCACCCCATTCTTTTTTTCTTCAATCTCATATAACTTGTGGACATGGGCAAGGAAAACTGCACCACTGTGACAGAGTTCATTCTCCTTGGACTGTCAGATGCCCCTGACATACAAACTTTCCTCCTACTAATTTTCCTCTTCATCTATGGAGTCACAGTTTTGGCCAACCTGGGTATGATGGTACTGATCCAAATTAGCTCCCGGCTTCATACTCCCATGTACTTTTTCCTCAGCCACTTATCCTTTGTAGATTTCTGCTACTCCTCAATCATTGTGCCCAAGATGTTGGCTGATATTCTCAACAAGGACAAATCTATATCCTTCCTGGGGTGCATGACACAATTCTACTTGTTTTGCACATGTGTGGTCACTGAGGTCTTCCTGCTGGCGGTGATGGCCTACGACCGCTTTGTGGCCATCTGTAACCCTCTGCTGTACACGGTCACCATGTCTCATAGGCTCTGTGTGAAGCTGGTCTCCTGCTGCTACCTCTGTGGGGCAGTGTGCTCTCTCATCCACTTGTGCTCAGCTCTGGAGATCCCATCCTACACATCCAATGTGATCAACCATTTCTTCTGCGATCTGCCCCCTCTCCTGAGTCTTGCTTGCTCGGATGTCACTGTGAATGAGGTGCTGCTTTTCACTGTGGCTGCCTTCAATGAGATCTTCACCATCGTGATCATCCTCACTTCCTACTTGTTTATCCTGGTCACCATCGTGAGGATTCGCTCTGCAGAGGGCAGGCGCAAGGCATTTTCCACCTGTGCTTCTCACCTCATGGCCATTGTGGTCTTCCATGGAACGATCCTCTCCATTTACTGCAGGCCCAGCTCTGGTGACAGTGGGGATGCTGACAAAGTGGCCACGGTGTTCTACACTGTAGTGATCCCCATGCTGAACCCCCTGATCTACAGCCTGAGGAACAAGGATGTAAAGGAAGCTCTCAGAAAAGTGGTGGGCTCCAGAACACATTTCTAGAGAAGATTTTATTAGCAGGAATTAGAATTCCGAAGTGGAGACAGGCAGAGAGGCCATGGGAGATTGCAGCCTTGGACTGTAGAGAAGAATGATGAAATTGGCTTACCTTGGTGCCTTCTGAATTTGTAAGAGAATATTGATCCCACTTGCATCAATTTGTAATATTAAAAATAGATATGAGCAATGTCATTAAGACACATTTAGTTTGCAATAAAACCTTTATAAGTTTATTATGGAAATGATATTTCCTTTCAAAATAAAATGTCTTTCATTTTATAATGAAGCTCACAGAGTTATCAAGGAGAGTGAATATAATCCCATATATTCATATATATGTATATGCATATCTTTTTATTATTTTTCTTTATTATGTTCATGGTTTATTTGGCATGTCTGTTACTAGTTTGTTTTAGGTATTGCATTGTTCAGTGTTGTTGGAATTTTGGATGTTGTGTTTCCTGATAAAAGAAGAAAATTATAACTATTTCATAATAATTTTAGACAAATTGAATTAGAGAAGTTTGAAGCATGTGTAAGCAAATTAGAATAATCTCTAGAATGTAATTAGTTGTTGCTCTCTCTGTTAGCAAATTGGGAAAAAATATGCAATTTGCATAATTATTGAAAAACTGTTATTGTAAGTATAAACTGTTATAAGCTTCAGCATTTCTGAATGAAGCCTCTGCTCTGAGTTCATATCTTCCTTTTATCTTCATGCTAACTTTAAAATCCACTGTGGATGATGTGCTTACTGGCACTTACAAATGGACTTCTAACCTTTGTTTAGGTTCTTGGAATGTGTCTTTGGTTGTGTTGAAATTCCTTACTTTCACCTATTTTCTGTGGATTTAAAGCACATCTAGCTCCAGTGAGATTAGCCCATATCACAAAATCCCAAGACCAGAGATTTTGGCGTGGATGTAAAGAAAAGGGAACACTTCTACACTGCTGGTGGGAATGCAAATTAATACATTCCTTTTGGAAAGATATTTGGAGAACACTTAGAGATCTAAAAATAGATCTGCTATTCAATCCTATAATTCTTCTACTTGGTATATACCCAGAAGACCAAAAATCGCATTATAACAAAGATATTTGTACCAGAATGTTTACTGCAGCCCAATTCATAATTGCTAAGTTATGGAAAAATCCCAAGTGCCCATCAATCCACGAATGGATTAATAAATTGTGGTATGTATACACCATGGAATATTATGCAGCCTTAAAGAAAGATGGAGACTTTACCTCTTTCATGTTTACATGGATGGAGCTGGAAAATAGTCTTCTTAGTAAAGTATCTCAAGAATGGAAGAAAAAGTATCCAATGTACTCAGCCCTACTATGAAACTAATTGATGGCTTTCACATGAAAGCTACAACTCAGTTATAACTTAAGAATAGGGGGAAGGTGGAAAGGGAGGGGGGCAGAGGGAGGGTGATTGGTGGGATTACACCTGCGGTGCATCTTATAAGGGTATATGTAAAACTTAGTAAATGTAGAATGTAAATGTCTTAACACAATAACTAAGAAAATGCCAGGAAGGCTATGTTAACCAGGATGATGAAAATGTGTCAAAGGTCTATAAAACCAGTGTATGGTGCCCCATGATCACGTTAATGTGCACAGCTATGATTTAATAATAAAAAAAAAAAAAAAAGAAAAGTATGAGGATTTGCTTTGCTTGTGTCATCACTGCACATTCCTCTTCTGATCTATTTTTAAGGGTTACCAGGGCTGGGTAAAGCTGTGGAACCAGAGGGTAACATAATCTCATCCCTAGTCTCTCTTATGCTTTCTGTCATATCTTCATCCAAACACATTGCCAGTTGTAGTTTATCTCTCATCATGGTTCTGAATGTCTCTCATATTACTCATGCTGCACCTTGCATCTATAATTACCCTTATCAATAATTACACAAACTACTGGTTTGCATCACTGACTATTGATAATTCCTGGCATTTTAAATATTCTCACATAAAAACAGAACACTATTTTTCAGCCCTTGTGAGCTTTGAAGTAAACATGTACCTTAAGAAGATGAGGTGGCAATGACCTTGGATGTCTAAAATAATCATACTTATGAGTTCATATTTACCTGCATCTTCAGGGTTTAGTATTTCAAATGCTAATAAATCTTCTTGCTTTTCTTCTATATCTTGTAGAATGTCACTAAGCGTCTGATGCTATCAGATAAAAAATATTAGTACCTTCATTATAATGGAACAGATGTGTTCTCTGATATGCTACTAACACACAGTAAATAAAGATAAAGAAGGTGCTCCTAAAAATGCTCATTTCTCTTTATGCTCAAAATCTACTCATGCTTTGTACAGCCTCAACTGTATAGATGTTGGAAATTTGAACAAAAGTAAATATATTTTGATATATGTAGATCTCCTGGAAAATAGAATGCAAGAATAGCAACTATATAAAAATATCATAATTTTTCATTGACTTCCGTGAAAATTGTAGTCACAGGAGAAAAAAAACAAACTACTCAGCAATAATATTTAAAGATCACATGCATGCAACACATTCACTTTAAGGCTGTATGACTCTCATTGTACACTATTAAAATCTCACAAATAATCTTAGAAATAAAACATTACTTCCTCAAAAACTCTCAAAGGGGACTTCATACCACCTCTTCAAGCCCTTGTCAGTACTAACATAACCTTCCTGTCTGGAATGCTTTCAATTTACTAACCCCAGATCGTTTTCTTTCTCATGAGAGAGAACTGTAGAGGGGCTTCTGACATGAACCAGATTCCTGTATATAAATCCTGGCTCCACCTCTTCTAGCTGGGTGACTCTAGCAAGTTGCTTATCCTATCTATACCCCAATTAAGTAATACATGTAAAATGCTAAGTAGAGCACCAATACAAAGAAAGAGCTCATTAAATACTGCTTATATATGAAACCCGTCTTA
Organism: Loris lydekkerianus; assembly: GCA_963574355.1. Lineage (NCBI taxonomy): Eukaryota > Metazoa > Chordata > Mammalia > Primates > Lorisidae > Loris > Loris lydekkerianus. The sequence continues at coordinate 7,367 of CAUYPK010150496.1, read as the reverse complement.
CATATAGAACTTATGATTTATCTATTCCATATCAATTTCTCTTTTCTAAGAATTATTTAAGGATTTAATTGCTATATAACTTAACATATATGTATATTATTATGTCTTATAGTTATATTTCCTCATCAAGGCAGAAAGATGGCTTTTATATTTGTGTATGGTTTCCACATAGCTGTTGCTCCATAATGGTCAGTGGACTGAACTATCTTATCTTTCAATATACTCTTGATACACATTCATTTCTAAAACATGTAGGTCTTCAAAACTTTCTAAAGTATGCCTCTCTGAAAGTTTACTTTGGTGCCCACAAGGGATATTAAAAAAGGTACATAATAAAATCATCTGAGTATGTAGTAAAACAATCTTATGGCTGCCATTTATTAAATGCATCCAAGTACAAGTATAAAATATAAATATACAAAACAAAAAACCCTAATGTTCACCTGTTAACACTGTGGCTTATGGTTATAAAAGCAAACTAAAGGCCTAAACTTGTGCCCCAGCTAAGCCTCTATTCACAAAACAAAACATCTTTTGGTGCCTACTTTCCCTTTTGTCTTGCTCTTATTGTGGATGTATTTAAGTCTTGACCACTATGGGCCAACAAATATTATTCAAAATGATATTTCATTGAGTATGCTACCCTGCTTAAGAAGTCTGCAGCTAGTTAAGCTTTGTGTTGTCAAACTAAACTACCCATCTCATCAATCTACATACATTTTATTGAGCAACAGTTACATTATTTTTGCAAAAATCTACCTTTAAATGATCGATTTCAAAGCAAATTCTATCACTTATAAACCATTTGGAATCCAGAAAAGCTAAATTAGTTGCTTTCCTTTTCTGTGTGTGGGTTCCAGAATCATTTCTACATCCTATGTAGTCTAGATGCACTCATACAGTAGCAAGGTCTGTGGGACAGGAAACAGCCAGAGAACTCAAGCTGTGTATAAAGGACAGCAGCTAATCCACAATTCTGCATTTAATTCAGATAATTAAGAGTTAACCACATAGCATCCTTCTTGGCTCATTCTGTTCAATTATGCTATTGTATTTTCTTACAATAATCTTATTTTGGATTGGTGTGTCCTAAAAGTGAAAAGAAAGCTACCAATAACCAATGCCTGGATGGCCCAAAGGAATGCAATTTTCTAGGCTGAAGAATGAAAAAATTTCAACTTTACTCACCACAGGAAGGTTTTCTCTCATTTCTCCTTGGTGTGAAAAGGAAGGTGGACCAGCAGTTATTCCATCATCACAAAAGCACTGTTTATGTCTTTTTGACCGGACAGCAGGAATTTTTACTTAAGAAAATATAGTAAGAATGTGGAAAATTTAGCTTCATTTTATCAGTTTAAAGGTGACAAAGATGGGAAGGATAAATTAAGTCCACAATTATTATAAAATCTTCATGTTAATTAGCACCTCATTATTAATTAACTACTTAGAGCTAACAATTACTGAGCACTTGTCACATGCTGGATGCCAAACACTTTCCATGAATCATCTTATTTAATCTTTATATAAACCCTTTAAGGTAGGTAGTTTATTATCCCCATTTTACAGAAGAGGAAAGTGAGACTTACGGGGGGTTCAGAAGTTGCTCAGCATCACACAGCTAGTATTAAAACCAGATTTTATCTGATTCCAAACTCCATGCTCTTAGTTACTATTAATGTGATTCATTGCCTCTGTAAAGTTCTCTTGGATCCTCTTCCCATTCTGGATTCTTTTTTCCCCTATTACCATTATACTCTATATCCTTCATTCCTTTTGGGTATTTGATCAAGAAAACAAGAAACAACAGACATGTAGGAATAGATACAGTATTTTCTACCAGAGGATCCAGTAACTCTAAATGTAAGGCTTCTTTGGTAAGTCAAGTTGCTCTAAATCACGGAAACTTCAAATATGTTTATAGAGATGGAGAGTGAAATAGCTGGGGCTCTGAGAAAGGCTCTGACTCTATTATTTGCTCTATAGTAGTAGTCAATGAAAAGAGGAAATTTGTATTAGTCTTGGCCTTAACCTGCATGTGATCTAGTCTGCTAGTAAAATATAACAAAACAAATATTCTTAGCTTTGACCAATCATATCAATAATTCTTCATCCTTTGAAAATCAACAGTTGGTAAGAATGTTGGTAGGCTAGGGAAGAAGTATGTGACAGGGTTTATCTCCCTGGCATTTTCTCTCATGGAGAGGGCAGGTATGTTTCTGAGTATTTTCTTCTATGAATGAAGGTTTGAGCATGAGGGAAAAGGAAGAACAATTCCTTCTCAACATTTAATAAAATGCAAACTATAGTTAAAAATAGTTTACAAAAGTTTATCTTAAAATACTCTTTTCACTATAATATTATATATATATATACAAGTATATTAACAGATTAATATGCCACTATTAGATTCTTGAAAAGTGGCATGAATTCAACTAATGTATAAATCATTACAAATTTTGAGTAATGGAGCATTAGTTGCAAAGATTTCAGTATAATGTCACCCTCTTTCAGCCCCGCTACCCAGTTTCAGTTACATCTCTATTTCATATTCAATGTTAGGGATATTAATGTTTGACTGATAAATGATATATGTTTCATTTCAACATGTATACCAATGCAACAGGATTATACAATTTGTTAATTATAACATATTTGAAAATGCTGATTTCTAAAAATAAATAATGGCTTTTCAAGAGTTTAATAAACATAGAAAACATCTATCCTCAGTTGTGAAACTATTTACAAAGTGGAAGATTTTATTTTCCCAAGCAGAGGCATACATGGTATATACCTGTATAAAACAGAAATCAATACTGACATACATACCATTGATTATAACATTACTCTCATCCCTATTATTGGTCTCAATAGCGCCATAAGATTTTAACAACTCTTTCATTTTTTCATCATCTGTTCCATCCAAAGCAGTCTTTTGTTTTTGATTTTTTTGATTAGGGTCTGCTCCATTTTGTAGTAGAATCTCAGCTGCCTACAAGGTATTTTTTCAAAGTTATCTCTATAAACACTTAAGATGAATCATTTCTACTTTCATCACATGACACTACTACCAAGCATTAAAAGTTATCCAAAAAATTTTTCAAGCTCTGGTCAAAAGCTTTTGATTAAATTTGATATGATAACTTTAAATTGATTAATAAATTTGGCCTGACTTGTCCTCATAAGAGAACCAAACACAATGACATCAACATATTATACAATATGCTGTCTTCATTTCAGTAACAGGTTAGCATAGCTTGGTCCAGTTCTAGATCAGTACTGCCCAGTAGAATTTTCTGCCATAATAAAATGTTTTATGTCTGCGAGGGTAACCACTAGTTTCCTCTGGCTTCTGAGTATTTGAAATGTGGCTAATGTGACAGATAAAATGAATTTTTTTATTTTATCTAATTAATTTATATTTAAATAGTTAAAAGAAGCTAGTAGCTACCACATTGGACAGCATAGGTAGCTTTCTGCTTGCATGAAAATGTGGGATTATTAACGCCCAGAATGATTTACCCTCTTTTTTTTTCAATTAAATATTTTTTTCCAGAATGTTAAAGGGTATACATGTTTTATTTAATACTTTTTCTATAGATTGAGTCAAAGTTATATAGGTAAGTGTACCCTTCACCCAGATCACGTGCACTAAACATAGTAAATGTGACTCTACTCATCCCCTCCACCTTCCTTTTGCCAGCTTGATTTTCATTGAGATTCATTTCCATTATGTGAACGTAAGTGCTGAGTGATTAGTTCCAATTTTTACCCTCCCCCCCTTTTTTTTAGACAGTCTCAGTTTGTCACCCTCAGTAGAGTGCCACAGCATCACAGCTCACAGTAACCTCAAACTCTTGGGCTCAAGCGATTCCCCTGCCTCAGATTCCCAAGTAGCTAGGACTAAAGGAGCCTGCCACAATGCCCAACTATTTTTTTGTTGCAATTGTCATTTGTTTAGCAGACCCGGACTGGGTTTGAACCCGCCAACCTCGGGGTATGTGACCAGCACCTCAACCACTGAGCTATGGGTGCCAAGCCATACCCTATCTCTTTTAACATAGTTTTTGTCCTTCCCCAAGATGCTGGAGGATAGAATAGAAAAGGGGGTCAAAGTTGCTTCAGGACTATATTACATTAAAACTGTATAAGTTGCCATTAGATGAATAAAGCTCTATGTGGATTATATTTTGGTATATTACTTGTTTTGTGAACTAACCTATGAATCTAATATCCATCCTAATCTCCTTTTGGAAATATGTACCCTAAGTAACAGACATATATTCACAGAATATTAAAGATAGAGGGAAACTCAGAAATAATCTGTTCCAAACCCATCATTTTACCAAAAAGGAAACTGTGGTCGAAGAGGTTGTGACCTTTTTTTTCTAGAGGAAAAGTTTCTAGTATAAATGAGGTCGCTTTGAGTAACTCAAAGTTGCATATTATAAGTAAATTTGTAATTGATCAAAATTAAGAATGGTTATTGATTAGGTACAAGTCAATTAGTAAAAGAATAGCCAGTGATCCTACTTGACAGAGGCAAGCAAGTGACTCAAACCACTGAAACCCATTCTGATTAGGAAGACGGTCAAGATTTTGTTAAAATGGAAACATACTATGTGCCAGTGAATTTTTATTTTTATTTATTTTTATTTTCTTCCTTGCATGCAAGGCAGAGAAATTTAGGAACAAATGGGCCAGGAGAAATTATTAAGGATAGCCCCTTATTTGTTCTATTAGCCAAGAGGTATAGTACAGCACAAAGGAAAACATCTTTATTTTAAAGTCAAGCATAAAATACTCACTCCTGTTACTTATTAGCTAAGTCCTTGGACAAGTTACTTACATCTGTGAACCTCATTTTTTAACATCTACAAGGATTAAATTTGAGTCCTTACGAAATATCTGTCACATATTAGGCTACCAGTAAAACTGGCCCCCTAATCCCCTGCTTCCTTGCAGGGGTCCTCAAACTTTTTAAACAGGGGGTCAGTTCACTGTCCCTCAGACCGTTGGAGGGCCGGACTATAGTTTAAAAAAAAACAAACTATGAACAAATTCCTATGCACAATGCACACATCTTATTTTGAAGTAAAAAAAACAAAACGAGAACAAATACAATCACACTGCTGCATGTGGCCCGCGGGCTATAGTCTGCAGACCCTTGCAAGTTAGAGAGTGAAAAAACTAACTGGTAATGAGAGAGTAGCTGATGACATATGAAGAAGTCTTCTGCAAAGACTTCTGATAAAATCTGCATATATACATCTTAGTGAAGTCTGATTAAAGGTATGGAAAGGGAATTTTATATATCAATTTTTCAAACATGGGGTTAACAGTACCTCAAGCCAGTAGTTTCTAAGCCTGACTGATCAGTAAAGCCACTTGTTATTTAAAAATACACATTCCACAGACCATTCCGAGAGATTAATTTAGCAAACTGGAGATCTAGGCCTTAATCTTCCTAGATTAATAAATCTGGACATTTATTTCCAAAATTATATGGGAAAAAAAGTTATTTTTGGAAAATAAAAATAACTTCTCTAGACTTTTTAAAATTTATGCCACATCAACAATGATTATTCTGCCAGTATGTTAAGATGAGGTCTTCTCTAGGCCTTGCCTTTAACATATTAGCAAAGATACACATAATATATTAGTTTTGAGGATACAAATAATTCAGCATAGAAAGAATGGGACCTCAAAAAGTTGTTTTTCAATAATTCCACTGATAAGGAAAAGTCTAGTAGAATAGCCACAGGGTAGGAAGGCACTAAACAGGAAAGGTGAAACCTAAAGTTGAGAGAGAGTTCTAGGTAACATGATGGAGTGGGCCTGAGGAACAAAGAGCTTGGCAAACATTAAGTGACCAAGAAAAAACATCTGTTAAAAAAAAATGAGCCCTGGCTTGGTGCCTGTGGCTCAAGCGGCTAAGGTGCCAGCCACATACACCTGAGCTGGTGGGTTTGAATCTGGCCCAGGCCTGCCAAACAACAATGACAACTACAACCAAAAAATAGCCGAGTATTACGGCGGATGCCTGTAATCCCAGCTACTTAGAAGGCAGAGGCAGGAGAATCGCTTGAGCCCAGGAGTTGGAGGTCGCTGTGAGCTGTAATGCCACTGCACTCTACCCAGGGTGACAGCTTAAGGCTCTGTCTCAAAAAAATCAGCCTTACTAAAGTGATCACTGCTGTAATTATGATTTAGAACATTCCAGTATGACCAAAAAAAAAAAAAAAAAAATCCCTTCTGCCTCTCTGCAGTCAATTGCTTCCCAAGACCCTTTGGTTCCTGACAAGTGGTCTGCCTCTTTTACAGTGATTTTCAATCGTTGTGCTGCAAAAATTTTTAAGGATCATTAATTAAATTATTTTCAAAATAAGTTCAAAGCACAGTAAGTATATTCTTTTTTTGACCCTTTTTTTCATTAACATAATTTAAGTGTACCATGAAGTTTAACTATAGGTTCAAGTGTGCGTGAGATAAAAAAGGTTGAAAAATACTACTCTCATTAGATTTTGCTTTTGGTAGAATTTCATATGAATTGACTCAGTACGTACTACTACATCTGCTTTTCTTAACTTACCATGAATACTTTTGAAATTCACTTATATGTGGGTGTTACAATAGTTTGTTCCTTTTAAGCATTTAATTATTCATTTATCAGTTGATAGACATTCGGGGGCCCTTCCAGTTTAGGGCTATTCTGAATAAACCTACTTTTGCACATTCTAGAACAACTCTTTGTGTGAATAAAAACTTTCCATTTCTCTTAATAAATACCAAGAAGTGGACCAATCCTTCACGTGGTAAGTATATATTTAATGCAATAAAAATCTCGCCAAGCTGCTTTGCAAGTTGTTGCCTGTCCACTAGTAATCTCTAAAACTTCTAGTTGTCACACAGCTTCTCCAATCTTGGAATTGTCAGTCTTTTTAATTTTAGCCATTCCAGTGGGTGTGTAATGATCTTTGAACGTGGTTTAAGTTTGCATACCCAGGCATTGTGGCAGGTGCCTTTAGTCCCAGCTACTCAGGAGGCTGAGGCAAGAGAATCCTTTAAGCCCAAGAGTTGGAGGTTGATATGAGCTGTGACACCACAGCACTCTACCAAGGGTGACAAAAGTTTGTAATACCTCAATGACTAATGATGCTGAGTTTAAGTGCTTATTTGCCATTCAAATATAATACCTTCTTGGTGAAATGTCTTTTTTTTTATTTTTATTTATTTTTTTATTATAGATAAAAATATGCACCATAGATGTGGCCCAACCCATCACCCTCCCTCCACCCAAACCTCCCCCCTCCCTTCCCCTTCCTTGGTCCTTTCTTCATAGTCTTGTGGTATAGTTGGGTTATAGCCTT
>CAUYPK010150495.1:0-15944 GCA_963574355.1 Loris lydekkerianus | reverse complement strand
TATATTTATTATTTATACAGGTCAAGGAATAACATTTTTCATGGGTGTTATTTTGTACAATCTTCACAACAGCTTTGTGAGATAAGTATTCCCATTTATGAGTTAGAAGACTGAGGATCATAGAAATCTTGGCTTGATGAAAGGCACATCATTAGCAAATGCCTGACTATTGGTTTAAAATTAATTTTAATCATATTTTATATTGTCAGTCTTTAAAATGGAAGTCCTATTATCCATATCCTTATCGTATTTTATATTATCCATATCCTTATCATATTTTATATTGTCAGTCTTTAAAAAAATTCATTCTATGGCATATATAGTAATATTTTATTGAGGTTCTTCATTTGCATTTCTCTGGTGACCAGTGAGTCAGAATACTTTCACATATATTCACTGGATATTTAGGTATCCCTTTCCATGTCTGTTTAAATCCTTGATCATTCTGCTGTTGAGTGGTATGTCTTGCTGATTTAAGGACTCACAAACTTGGCAATAGTTGTAGTGGAATGTGGAGGAGCTAATGTATAAAACCTAGAAAAATAGAGAGAGGCAGAAGAGGAAAAGTTATGACTTTAAGACTTTTGGGGGGTCATCTTTGGAAGAATGGTACTTGCCAGTATAAAACAGAATTATTTCTGAAATCAAAAATCAAAATTATTTTCTAGACTTACCTTGCTGCTCTAGCTTTACATAGAATTATGGTCCATATTCTAAATCTTCCCTGGCAAATGAGAGAAGCTTATCTTTAATCTGTCATTTGTGGTTGTTCTCTTGGATGGATATGTAGTATCTGTCAGCTTCTGAAAAGCATAAAGAGGAAAAGCAGAGGGTAGGGTAGAGAGGCAATTTGATTTCTCAAACCAGCAACAGTACACAGTAGCCACAGCATGGCAAATTTTCACCCATAGTCAAATTGCCTCTCTAAAGTGCAATTCCTCTGCATGGTGAAAACATTCCTATGCAAAAGTAATCAGGAGAACGTGAGGAACCATCTTCCCTCCTCTCCATAAATATTAGTTTGTTCATAGTATGAAAATGGACATGAGTTTTTCTTTATTTCTCTTAGAATAACATCTGCTTTTGTAAAGGAAGTACTGTTTAAAAGGAAACATAATGCCAGTCTTTGCGTTTTCTAAAGATATATCTTTCCTTACCCCTTTATTTAACTAGATATCCTACATGGTTCTTGAGATAATCATTGGACTATGCCACAGCTTCAGAGACCTTACAAAATTCCAAAAATATACTTCGTAGTCAAAGGGTCTGTTCTTCAACAGAACTGAAATTTAACAGGGCATCCATCCCTCACCTATCTCTCACATCAACTTACTTTCACTGATTTATTTTTTAATATTCCTGCTTATTCTGACCTCAGATATGGATCATGTTTCTACTTGGGTCATGCAGCAACCAGCCTCCTCCTGCTATGAATGAGAGAGAGAGAGAGAGAGAGAGAGAGAGAGACAGAGAGAGAGAGAGAGAGAATGAATATGAATGAGAGACAATGGAGATTAAAATATATAGAAAAATACCATACTTTACTTTAAATATGGCCTATTGAAACTATTTTCCTTCTGGATATATGACTTTACAAGGCTAATAAAGCATAGTCCCTTTTTGAGGAATAACAATCTTCTAGGTCAATTATGGAAAACAAGATCTTATATTAATATTGAAACCAATCAAACCCTTTGGCCTACAAACCTGTTTTATCAAAATAATCCATAGAATGTCACTGCTTCCTTAGAAGAAGCATACCAGTTATCAAGTTATTGTGTCTCAGCCTCAAACTTGCCCTTCTAGGCTTCGCTCTGTGATGCCGAGGCTGAGACTCTGAAAAGCACATTTCTGCTTTGCCAGCAGCTCATAGGCTCTGCCTATAGAGGAGAGGGGGAGAGGGCAGGAAAGAGGGAGAGGGAGGGGGAGACAGAAAGATGGAGATGCAGGGAGAGGGAAAAGGAATGATTAGCTATTACCTAGTGAATAGTGTTATACCTAGTTCATAGTTATTAATATTAAACTTTATCTGTTCAAATAAATATTGTGCTGTCTCCTGACTACACACCCCCAGAAACATATAAAATTTGTACATGTGATATATAACATGTGTATTATAAGTAATATACCTTATGCATATGTCATATATAGACAGTATGTATTATTTTATCTTTTTTCTTGAGATAAAACAATCAAAAATTATGAAAATGGAGAAATGTTATCAGTATACATACATATACCTTCCTGCATGATACATGGCTGGGCCCATTGTCTCACACTGAAAGATCTTGCAGGGTAGATTTTAGAAATGCAGTGATTCCAGAAAGAAATTTCTCATAAAGGAGATAATTATAGCCTCATATTGAGGATTCATAGAATTTCCCTGAAACAGTTGATCTTTTTTTACCTCATGGATATTGTACTTGTTCTTTCTGTTTCCCTTTCTGCTTTGGTTATTAGAAAGCTTAGAATCAAGTTTTCTATCTATCTTAAATAAGGGAACAGGACTCTCTATATATGAACATATGGGTATGTTTTTCCTCCTAGGTTTTTTTTTTTTTTTCTATGCCTTTATTGTGTAATCTAATTACAGTTCCCCAGCTTTAAATAAAAAAAATTATTGTAGGCTGTGAAAAATTATAAAGGAAGTGCAAGGAAAAGGAATAAATGAATGAACACACGAAGACATGCAGTTAGTTATTTTATATACAAATGAAGTAATTAGATAACAAAGGACTTTACTTATTATGTTTATTGTGCAATGATAATGATAATAATGCTGATGGAAATTTTAGTAGATACCTGCTAGTGACAGATTTCTTTTCCTCCAAGTTTCCTTGGGAGCTTATGGAGTTACTTTGGGAGGATTTTATTTCCTGTAGAATTCTAAAAGAAAAACAAATTCTTTAGAAGTTCCATTGAGTGGGGTGGATGTGTTGCCTATTAATCATGATGATTTTTGACATAACCTTAGAAAAAAGAAGAGAAAGTGTGAAGGGTGGGAAATGGTTTCCTCTATTTAGAAAGATAGATAGGTTTGACTTGAGCTGTCATTTATATGAATATGTGCTATAAAGAGCCAGATTTTGATGGTGGCTGAAAGCACCTGACAGGAATAATTACTCATCACCCATCCTCTTGGACAATGCACAAACTTTAGTTCTAGTGGGTGGAAGGAGTAGAGGGGAAACAGTGTCTCTGCCTGGAAAAGGTTACATTGCCCAGTGCAAGAAAAGTTTGAGAAACCGACAACCACAAATTGATACAAATTCAGAATTTTTCAGTTGATAGTCAACAACTCAATTTTTGAAATTTTAAAACTACTAAGTGCCAGGAACAGATTCTATTCCCAAGAGGAAATATAAAAGAAGGAAATCATAGCAGGGTCTTAAGCGTAACAATAATGCTACATATGTGTGTGTGTGTGTGTGTGTGTGTGTGTGTGTGGGCCTGCATAGGTATACACACATGTACAGACACATACAGACACACTGAGAGGTGGGATTAACTTTCCAGAACAGAGTGGATTAAGAGGGATGTCATCTGTCCAACCTTTGAAGTATTTGTAACTTTTCCAGGTAGACAAGTGGGTGAAAAATATTCTACACAAAGGAAACAATATGTGCAGAGGCATAAAGACGCGAAGTAGCTTGACGTGTTATAAAAAGAGGCTGAAATGTGAGGATGATAAATGGATAATTAAGCACAGTGTATGGGCTCAGTCTGGGGCCTCAAAATTCCAGTCAAGTTTGCTTGAAGAACGTTAAGATGGAGTCCTATCAGCCAAATATCAGCAGCCTTTTTTTCCCTTTCCACCCCATTTGCTTTTCCAATGCAACTGTGCTTATGAGTCAAGACCAAAAGTTGCCTCCTAATGAAATATGACAGTTTGAAGGGGTTAATAGAGCCTGGATAGACGTGCTACATTGGAGACCACAAGGAAATATCAGTAAAGAATATTCAATCTGTTCAAATTGTTTTCTGTCATTTTTTAAAAGTAAAAATCTTTTGAGAAGCAAGTTGGAAAAGAAAATAAAGGAAAATCTGCTCTGGACGCACCAGAATGAGAGATCCGTCTCTGCAGATTCATTACTTTTATGGAGATGGAAGGGTAAGAACAAGTGGCAGAAGCTAATTTTCTAGAGTGCCAAACTCTCCACTTCACTCAGCTATGCCTGCACTCAGATATTCTCAGAAGAAGACTCAGAGGATAAGGCACACCACGTGCTTGGCATACCCTGTTCCCCGTCTGGGAGGGCAGGATATGTGACTGTTCCTGAAATGAAAGAACATAAAGAGAGGCAGTTTGTCTCTGGTGCGAACTTGTCTTCACTAAGGCCAACAGGATATGAAGTGGTAAGGCCCTAGCTAGAGTAATTACAGGACACATGTGATTAGAGATGTTTGGTTCCAGAAGTACAAAGTTTTAAGACGGGTTCTCATGCTTTAAATCGGCTAGGAGGCACCAGTATTTCTCTTCACATGTATAAGAAAAAGTGCAGTTAAAATGTGCATTTGATTGATAACCTACTTCACTGTTTTTTAGTAATGATTATATAAGATAGTACATTTAAAATCCTTAGCATAATGCCTGGCACCAGGCAAGTGCTCTGTATGGATAGTAGATAACATCTTATTCTTCATCCTACCGTGATTGTTTGCTGTTTTTATTTTAAGAGTTGAGATTCTAAGATATACCGTCAATGTAGACAGAGATTTTTCTCATTTGGTAATTTTAGATTCTAGTGATATTAATTTATAAAATTTAAGTAACAATATAATGAAATAATCGATGCATTGATTTTGAAAATTGTATTTCACTGAAACATTTGAACATCCCAAGTATAAAGTAGGAATACAGGGATCATATCAAGATTAACAACAGTACTGGTCCTGAGAATTCTGTGAGGGAGAGAAACACATTGATAAATTAAAACAAAACCGAGAGAGAAAAGTGTCCACTATGACTGTAGGAGCGGCATATTGGAAAATTTGACAGATGTTGTAGAGGCAGAATTGACAGGATTCAATGACAAAAATGGACATATCTTTTGGGAAAGGAGGCTATGAAGATGAATCCTAGCTTGCTATTCTTTAAGGAACCAAGGGAACAAAAATGATCCTTCAGGTGACGCTTGCAACTGGAGACACTGGTAGAGAATTTGGAACTTGGCGTAGATCTCAGAAACAAATGTCAGGCCTGGACATGCAGACTTAGCTTCATTTGCAAGACACGACAATTGCTGACACTCTATGTTTTAGCATTTTTATTTTAAAGAACACAAAAATCTGAATGATACGTTAATTTCTACTTTCCCTACATCTAGAACAGGCTTTAATAGTGAATCAAATCAATGCAACCTAACCCAAGAGAGCTCTCTCTATTTTGTGACAGAATATTTGGCTGAGAACACAGGAGAAACATAAATGGTAAGTAGATGGTAGTTCTTTTTAAAAGACCTTAAAATCCTAGCAGAATGTAATATCTTGTGTAAGGTATTCTTCCCTTGAGTATTCATGTGTTAAAATGGCAATTTTCAACATAACTCGTTTTAGGGAATATTTGATGTTGAGGAACAGAAACCCATTTCAAGAAACTCAGGTTAAAAGTGAGTATCCTGCAAGGATACAGGGATTCTCCTGGAAACTGATTGCCGCAGACTTGCTTGTCTTCACTGATTAAAATCAAATTTTGTAACTTGTTTTAGCTTTAGCTTTCAATAAAGCCATATGCACCAAAAGCTGCCTTGTTAAGGGATGCATTTCAAATTAAATAAATGTTAATATATGTGGTACTCCAGTGCTGTGGGATCCATGCCATTGGCAAATGTGAAGTATCTCCTCACCTGACTAAGAATGCACAGTATTGTAGAGGTCATCTATGGCCGTCATCTTATTTCGTTGCATTTCCTGTTAATGTTTTATTAAGATTGTAGTCATCTTGAATTGTCACAACACTTCTGACCTTCCAAGGACAGAGTGTTTAGTCACCAGGTTGTGCACATATGAACTGATATTAATACTGGTGCTTATTTGAGATCTTTGTCATTTATAGCTGAGATGTGTAAGGAGTACCTACACTCAGGTCATCCTAATGGGCAGAAAATGGCAAAAGCTACCATTTTCCTTGTTATTTAAATATCTTTAATTCTATCCTCTGATGCCTTCCCCTGTCACCTCATGAGTAAGTAGGGCTAATACTGGCTGCAGCAAAATCACACCTCCCATTTATCATGCTAATTGCAGTTTAATGAGGAGAGGCCTGAGGCTGGAAGTCTTGTCTACCTGGAGTCCTATTGGAGTAGAGTTTATTATGGTTATTAATACAGCCTGAGATAATTAAATTACTCTACTGGATAGGTACTGTATTTATCATAAAGATTCACTATAGCAAAACTTTTATGGGTATTCAAAGAGCAGTTTTGGAAATCAAATTCTCCGAGTTTTTCTTTAGGAGCAGTTATAGTTTGGATTTCATTTTCAAATACTTATCCTCGGACCAGAACTAGCTACCTCATTGTGGAACACTGTTCACAGTGAAAGTACAGGGCCTCTTATTCACAAAGCGCAAAGAAAGTGTCATTAAGGTACTAAAATATAAATCTTTTTTTTCTTTCACATATCCTCTTTGCTCATATTCATGCTCCAGAGTCCTTTTGGACTTTACTTACAAAACCCACGTTCAAAGGTAAAATTATTAAGAATTTCAAGATGCTGACAGTGTGAGGCTCATCTCAGTGTAGTATCCTAAGTGATTATACAGATGGATTGCATGGCTATGAAGCCAGCCTTAACTTATAGAGAAGTGTAAAAGGCAAACCATTTTTACAGAATTGAGACTGAGCTAATCTTTTGCCAGACCTTGTCATGCATACAGTAGGAAGGAAGCCCAGTCAAATTTGGAATGACAGACAGGCAAGTGCAGTTGAGGCTGAGGATAACTTCAGGAGGGCAACCAGGATAATGAAAATGAACCAGCAATAAGGACAGTAACTCCTGTCTCAGTTAGAAAGCTGCCTGTTTCCTGCAAAGGCAGGAAGTAATTCTTAGCTGTGGTCATGTTGAAGTCCTTAGGAGGGAACAAAAGAGCTAAAACAAGGTAGTTTAAACTTACCTATAATTAATGACAGCTGTTACACTCACATGAACATGCTTACGTATTTCAACTTAATAATAGCAAAATTTTCCAGACTTTCTATTTTACTCCCTTCATACAAGTTTTTCAAATATTGCAGAATGCATTTGAGTAAAAATATTCCAAAATGTATTGAAGAAGGTGGAGTGGTTTATGTTGTGGCTAAATTTGGTTTCCCTTTCTTTGCTTACTTTGAGGATTAATCTCTTTCTTTCCTAATCATCAGACAAATTCAATAGAACTCAGTACATTATCCCACACATAATTAGTGGTCAATAAATGTTTATGGAAACAATTATATATAATTCACTCTCTACAATGACTGAATAGTGGGCCTCTTAGAAATATGTTCCCAGGTACTGAACATTTATTGAAATCAGAGTACTAATAGTACTCTACCTCCACAATAAAGTGGAGGTTGAATATAGTCCAAATGTAGAACACCGGTAATAAATAAGTGAACAACAGCTCAATCGAGATATTATTTATTCTCAAATTTCCTGATGCAAGTTATGATTTTGGTAGGGGGAGTAATATCTTCTTCTCACAACATCATTTATAATAATAACAACAACTTAATCACACAGACTCTCCTATGAATGTCCTATTCTCCATAGCTTAATATAGAACATCACTTGAATTTGATTCTTTAAGTTCTGTCAATTGGGATTGTAAAGACAAAGGCAATTTGTGATATGTTTTGATTACCTGATGGAGAAAGACATCTATTTATTCACATTGCAAATATATATCAAGTATGTGAAGAGTGCTAGGTCCTAAGAATATATTAATAATAGTGAATGAGACGGGATGGTCTCTCTTTTATGGAGTGTATGGACTGGTAGACTTCTAGAAGATAGAATTGAACTGAAATTAGGCTTAGAGCAACTAGACATATTTTAAGCCAATTTCAAACAGGTAATTATTTTAAGTTGTGTCCCCATTAGTTAAAAGGAAGAGGAAGTAAGTAATAGGAAGGAAAAGTATTGATAAATTTCTAAGTCAGACTAAGTTTTGTAAGTAGAAGAAATGAAGCATAGTTAATAAAGCACAAAGCAGAGGGGGCTTACTGCTCCCTATACTAGATTAATAGTCTGGGCATTTGTCTTTTTGACCTCAGCTCAAGTAAAAGCACCAGGCAACAGAAGGAGAAAATGGGGTAAAAAGAAGTATTATCTAGTATTTCATTTGGGCAGGGAAATTAAAAAGAGGAAGCACTTAAATTGTAGAGAAGAATGTGAAAAGGAAGGATGTTGCTCTTTTCTTTCCCCTGACAGTCCTACCCTTTGAGAACCAGCTGGCAGCTCCTGGGTCACTAAGCTTAGTCATTCCTCTTTTCAATTACGGGAACATCCTATTAACAAGGAGATGGAGTGAGGAAAGCAATTTGAGGGAGAGAGAACAAAAAGAGAAGAGGAATATTTTTCACATGGAGAAAAAGGCACATCCATCAGGAAATAGGGAGTGAAATGTAAGGTAACATTTTTCTGCCCCTATTATTTTGATTTTAAAAATCGTGAAAGGAAACCATGTTTTAAGAGGTTTAAAAAATAGTGGAAAGTAGGCTTTGGAATATATAGCTGTTACCTGGGGAATTTGTATTCTATCGTAGGACATATAAATAAATGGCAGCATTTTGGGAGTGAATGAGTGAATATCTGAGGCATTAGTTTAAAGAATATGCCTTAGTGCTACTGTCAGAAAAAGACTGGATAGATGTACTATGTATGGGCTTTCATACATTTCTCCTAGAGTCTCACACACAATTTATGGTTTTAGGATATTTGCAAGAAATGTAAGTGCATCTCAAATTATTCTAACTCTCAGCCATAGGATATTAAGCGCTGTGAGCTATGATTCATTGGAAGACCCTTCCAGGGTCTGTGCTGTCATTATTGTATTAAAATACTCATTAAAAAGGAATGTGGCTTCTGACTTAGTTGTCATGTATTGAACTGAAAAAGGAAACAAACTCTTAACTATGTTTTTCAAATGTAATCAGATGGTATGATACAATAAAAGCCTTATATTTGGTTTTCGTCCCTGGTTCCAAACATGGAACTCCTACCACTTTTGTAATGTTTTGACAGGGGTTCTGAGGACACCTTTTGTTCCAATAGTGGGTCTTTATCACCAGTTCCTGACACAGAGCTCCTGAATACCTCAGGGGTTTCGGGGTGAAAAGAGTATTTTTTTTTTTTTTTTTTTTTTGTTCTAACGAGACCACATTTGGTGGGCCATAGGTAGCCTCAGGATGTACGCTGGTATCCAGAAAGACCAAGGCATGATTACAAGGTTGGAACTTGTAGCCCCTGCCCCAACATCTGCCAGTGACTAATGGTTTAATCAATCATGCCTGGTTGATTGGGATTGTAAAGACAAAGGCAATTTGTGATAATTCATTGGGATTGTAAAGACAAAGGCCATGATGAAGCCTTTATAAAATCTCCTAAAGAATGGGGTTCAGAGAGCTTCTGGGTTAATAAACACATGGAGGTGCTGGAGAGTGGTATATATGGAAGAGGACGTGGAAACTGTCACCCTCCATACTTTTTATGCATCTGTCCATCTATTTGGCTGTTCTTGAGTTGCATCTTTTATAATAAGCCAGTAACAGGAAGTGCCTTCCTAAGTTCTATGAGCCATTCTAGCAAATTCTCAAACGTGGGAGGGTGAAGGGTCACAGGAAGTCCCAGTTTATAGCTGGTTGGTCAGAAGCACAGGTTGTAATCTGGCACTTATGGATGGCATCTGAAGTGGGAGCAGTCATGTGGGACTGAGCCCTCAACCTGTGGGGTCTGTGTTGACTCCACGTAGTTAGTGCCAGGATGGAACTGAATTCTAGGATACCTCCTCGGTGTCTGGAGGGTTGGAGAACTGGTTGCTGATATGGAAAAACCCAGACATTTAATGTTAGAAGTGTTATGAGTAAAAGCAGTTCAGATGGCTATTTTAGAAATCCTTCCCCTATGATGAGCTACAAATCACTATCAGATGCTAATAATAATCTTAATGTGGAAGCAGAATTGTTTTTAGTAATTTTCCAGATTGCTCACTATGAGTAAACCAGGAGTAAAAATTAATTTAGATAACTTGTCCTGGGCCACTGGATTCTTTATTCTTTCATAAGAAAATTTTGAACACAAAAAAATTGCACACAAATATAGGAACTACAGAAAGATTTTGATGCCATGATAGCAAAAATCTACTTGGATTTTTATTTCATATACTTCCAACATAGTATTTTGGGAGATTTTCTTTTTTGATTCCACATCTAATATCTGAAATTTATTATTTTTAAGCACTGATAATACTCTTAAGTGTATCTTAGAATGGATTTTAGGTTCCATGGATAAAGATCTCAGAAATGCTTTGTAATCCTCATGTGATCATGGTCCTAAGTGTGTACATTTTAGTCAATCAGTTCACCTCTTTGAAATTTTTCTATTTTCTAAAAATATCCAGTAATTAACCTGACTCCCATCATTGCTTTATTTTTTGAAGAAAAACTCATAAGTACCTATGATTTGAAAATATGATTTCAAGTACTCCATAGGATTAAAGTTAATAAAAGCTAGCTATAATATTCATGTTTGTTTCTGTGTATAACACAAGTGTTGCCAAAGAGCTGTATTTATTTATTAATTTAGTTATATTATAACTGGACTAGAGAATTTTCAAATGTGATTCTTTTAATTGGATGACTTTTAATTTTAAGTTCTTATAAATAAAAAATTAAAGATATTAGTTTTACTTAACTCAGGTGTGGTATATGCATGCACATATGTGGGCTGGGTCAAGACAACTGTTTGGGCCCTATCCCTGACAAATTCATGGTCCCCATCCTCATGTATAATTCAACGTAAAAACAGTATTAATGACAGAAAACTCTGATTTTCCTGTGATGACAACTACACTAATCCTTGCTTTTAAATATAACTCATAACTTTTCAATCAATCTTTTCATTGGGCCTTGCTTTCCTGATGCACTAAACACATAATACTGCGTTCATCCGCATCAAGATTGTTCAATTTTAATAAAATTAACCAGATATTGACAAATCTCGGCCTCAAATTTTGGAGCAAAGCTTCAGAGCACATCTTCCAAGCTACTTGTTTTTCTAAGTGTTTGTTTTTAACCTAATTTATCTTCTTACTCTTGGTGGGAAGGAGAAAATTTCAGTGAAATATGTGCTTAGTTTCTTCTTTGGTCCCTAATGAAATTTGTACTCCGAAAGGCTCAGTCTTTTGGAAATTTTTGGAATTAAAAAGAAATATTTGACTCCAGTTATTTTTAAAACCAAAATATAATTTCTCTAGTGCAAAACATTCCAAATCATAGAGTAGAAAAACATTCCAATAATAATCCCTAAAGATAAATTACAGTGCTTTGTTTTCTCTGTAATTATTTTTTTGGATAATCTCATAGAGCCTTGTAGGGAGAGAATATGATGAGTTTCTCCATTAAGTCTGTTCTAGCTGCACATTAATGCCTAGTGTTTTATAGGCTTGCAGTTGTCTTTTTGGGGAAGTTTATACACAGTTTCCAGCTGACATGGTAGTGAGTAGAAGCTAATGAACTAAACTCAGTGCACGCCAACATGACTGCATTTGTTTGATTTACTTCTTTGTGTAGCTGTTTTTTTTCTCTCTCTCTCTCTTGCATTTTGTTTTCCAAGGCAACTGAGGGCCAATTTTGAGGACTGCTTGTGGTTAAGTTCTTTAGTTTAAGGTTATTAAAAATATGCTCCCTGTACTGGAGCTACTGGAGCAACAAACAGGAGAAAAAAATGATGTTGACAGCCTTCTATTAAAGCCAAAGACCAGAAATGAAAACTATAGTCAAGAACATTTAAGGGATTGCAGGAAGAAAGTGGGAGCACAGGCTAGGGAGGATTCTTGGAAAGGACACAGAAACCATAACACTATGAGGACAGTAACAAAGTAGGGAAGGCCACCAAATTCCATACGGAACTGAAGAGGAAGAAGCAGGGAGGCAAAGGACTTTGATAACACAGGTGAAAACCAAGATTGGAGGTGAACCTGTGAAAATGCAGCCTGGGACACAATGCAGAAAAGGAAGGAAGAGGAAAAGAGCTTGGGGGGTGGGGAGAGACGGGGAGAGACGGGGAGAGAAGGGGAGAGAAAGAGAGAGAGAATGTCGGAGGAAAGCCGAGAGAGAGATGTGTAGTGGTGTGTTACCTAAGGTAAAACTAGGAACAATTAGCACCATGCTAATTTGACAATTCTAGAATGCATTTATTTATTTGAATATCTATTTATATTATTTTATTTGTACAATATACTGAGTTTGGACACAGGAGATCAAGGAGAGAATCAAGGGATGAAAAGGTCTTTGCTTTGTGGTTATGGTGATATCCGGATTGCAGGGGGTTTATTTGTATATTGGGTTTAAAGGAGACCTGAGACTTTGGGGGATGCATATGAGTGAAAGATAAAGCTGAAAGACTTGAATATGATTTACCCTTTGTGTACTTCCCAAAATGACTTAAAACTTCACAGTACTAAAATAGACACCGAATAAGAAATCCATACAGCATAAAAACAGAGAGATCTCTTTCCTTTACCATAGAAGGAAAGAGATTCATATACCACAGACAATAAGAAGCGTAGTCCATTTACCCTGAGCTTCCAGGTAGCAGAACAGAGAGCAAATGACAATGACTTAGAATTGGCACCGCTAAAAAGATACGTACAAGTTGAAAAAAAGATGTCAACATTTTTCTTTCACTTCATTTTAGGAAAAGTTTATTACATAGAGCAGAGATCATCCAACTGGGAGCCAACAAGCACAGGGGCCAAATCAGTCCCATGCTTATTCTTATAAACAAAGTTGTATGAGCACATAGCCATGCCAATTTGATTACCTAGGGCTACTTTTTCACTACACTGGCAGAGCTGAGTAGTTGGGACAGAGACCCTATGGTCCAAAAAGCCTAAAATGTTGCTGTCTGACCTTTGAGAGTAATGGTTTCCCAGCCACTGACAGAAATTTCTAGGATGGATATTCTGCCAAATACTGGCTGAAGACATCTTTACTCAGACTTCTCTCACATTTCTTTTATTAATACCATGCATATAAAAATCCAAGGCAACAGTTTAATTCATCATTTAGTGAAGGAGAGAGAGAGAGAGAGAGAATGAATGTGTGTGTTGTGGACAATATCCCCTAGATTATTTTTTCTGTGGTTGTAGTGGCTATTTCCTATTCTGAGACACTGAGCACCAACCACCCCTTCATATTGCTTAAGTTTGCCTGATTTACTCAGACATCTAAGCCTCTCTTATGCTCTCCATGCACTTCATGGGAAAGCCCGTCCTTCCTGCACCCCCCAACCCCAACCAATACTTCAAGGGGTGGACAATGATTGGCTTAGATCAGTCAGCATATTGCATCCCTCTGGCCACAGTGGTTGATTCAGGATTAGGGCACAAGACCCAATTCAAGACAAAAAAATAGGAGAGATTTTTTTGGGAAGTTAATGAGATATATTCATTTTCTGCCAGACAGACACAAGCAAGAAAGCCCGGAGTTCCTAGAAATCATAGAGTGACATTGTTCACCAATAAAGGAAACTAACCTTAGGAAGAAGTAGGTATGAGGGAAAGACAGAGAAAAGTAAAGTAATTGAATGTTTTCCAGATCAAGCTCCATCTGAAACGTATTCTCTCTCTGATCTGATTCCTATTATGAAGTTTAAAAGCTCTCGTTGTTTAAGCCACTTTGAAAAACTTTGTTATTTTCAAATCAAAAATTCCTGGCAGTAGTCATCTTTTAATATATAGAGAGAAGTAAGAAAATTTGAAGAAATGGCTAGTTATCAAATTTGAGGAATGCCACCTGGACTTTTGGTTAAATGAAAGTCTACTCATCGGAGTCTTTGATAAGTGCCTGGTGGGTTGAGATATACAGGTAGTAAAAGAAAACTTAGAGAAATTCAAAGTATTCTCCCTTAGACAGCCATTTCACTTTGTAGGAAGAAGGGTTTCAAGGAGTATTGAAAGTGCTTCAAAGAAAAAGAGTTTTATCAGATCATTGAATCATTGAATAATGATTGTTCCTGTTTGGTGAAAATGAGTTGTAGCAGGGTGCTCTGGGAAAATAAGGTTGTCATGGTAACTGATAATACTTTTTTCCCTACTGGACATCAAAATAGCCAAAGAAGCTACACAAGGCTTAGAGATTTTTTCCTTAGAGATTTTTTCCAACTAAAGGAAATAAGAAAAAGGGAAGTGAAAGGAATATCTGGCATTTGGTTGAACTCTGTTCTGCCCACAAAGATAAAACAGATTTTAAAGGAAATACTGTTTTGCATAATTAGTTGAGTGTGGTAGGTGAAAGTAGCATCTCTCTTTTAAAATATGATCACCCCAACACAAATGGACAGATGATTATTTTACAACTGAAGTCTGGGAAAGAACTGCCCAGAAAAAATTCAGAGTAAGTTTGTAATAAAAATTGAGTTGCTTAACTAAAGACATTTAACATTTGGCATGTGGAGGAATTACTTTTCTTTTGGAATTTGATGTGGGCTGAGCACTTAAAAGAAATATTTGTTCTTTGAAAGGCATGCAAGATTTTCAAACCTAAGTTTCCTTACCTGTGAAATGAGCAGTTTGGAAGGGTTTCTAGTTTTCAAACATTTCTCTCAATATCAGCCTACAAGAAAACCAAAGCTATAAACAGATAAAATTGCTGAGTCTCAGATGGAGCCTTGGCGGGAGGCTCAGAAACAGAGCTGCTGGGCTTCCTTTCTCTCTGTAATAGTCTTTAAGACACAATACAGAAAATAATTGACAGACATATGTGTTTTAAATGGCCCACATGAAATGTCTTAATTGCTCTTAACAGGAATTATTCTACACTTGGTAAAAGCTTTCCAAATGGCTCAGGGAGGAGGAAGGAGGCATCCGCTGGATCAGTCTACCCTAGGGTTGAATGGGCTAATCTTCAACATAGACAGCGCTACCTTTTGGTTTCTAGAAGAAAATAACCAAATTCTGGAGTCCTTGCTTTACAGATCTGTCCCAATGAAAGGAAAGCAAGTCCTATGAAAACCTAGACATGTTCCTACACCCTAATCTGGAATGAGTCTTGTAAAATTAGATGCTACATATGAAAGCTCCTTGAAAAGCTAAAGAGACATTCAAAATATAAGCTTGTATGTGTAATGTAACATATTGACTTAAGACTCGAAATCTAGCTGCTGGGCAATGCTATAAGACTGTAATTGACCAAACTTAAGATTCTGCTGCAAATTGTGTGAAATTAAATGACATTTGCAGAAATTTTTAACATATTATTTAAATATGTGTTCTACTTTGTCCACACTGGGACACGTTTGAGAATGAAAAGAACTAAATATGAGTAGCAAGCATTGATTAATGTGCAACAGGTATAAACAGGGACAGTCATTAGAAAGCTAGCCACGTGGTTACCTTAGTTATGATACTTTCATTGTTGGCAGATTAACTGACCCAATTCCTGTACCAGCATGATCTAACCCTAACTAATTTCTTCTAAGTATTTTTCTCTGGTCTTCAGTTTGAAAAGGTAAATATTTTAGAACTTTGGTACAAAATAATAATTCTTAAGTTATTTGAAAACCTTTCCAAGATGCTCATGGACTTCTATTTTTTTTTTTAATTTTAATTTTTTTTTATTAAATCATAGCTGTGTACATTGATATGATCATGGGGCATCATATACTAGCTTCATAAACCATTTGACACATTTTCATCCCAATATTCAACATAGCCTTCCTGGCATTTTCCCAGTCACCGTGGC
>CAUYPK010150494.1:0-15162 GCA_963574355.1 Loris lydekkerianus | reverse complement strand
AATTGAGCATTACACACAACATTCTTATCCTTCCCCTGATGCTCTATCCCCACCCCCCCGGACTTCCTATCTGGGTTATATTACCGTTTATAGCTGTAATAATTTTTATAGAGTAGAATGTTATTCATAAAAAAACATTTTTAAAGCTGATAAAATAAATAAATAAAAAAAAAAAAAAAATTTTTAAATAAACTATTCAATGAGGAAGAGCCCAAGAAAATGCTTAAATAGGATTTTTTTAGTGCATAAAATGATCAGAAGTAGACTGATAAAGCCTTGTTCTACATTCTGAAAAATCCCTATGAGTAACAACAGATCAAACAAGATATGTGCCCACTCACCCCCACAGGGACAGGGAGACAGGTTACAGGCCCCCCCACCCTCCACCCCACCTGCCATTGACAGTGGCTGAAGGCTACACTGAGCCAAGGGCAGATCAAGGCCCCTCCCTGGCTTCATGCGTCTGGGATCACCACAATAACACATGCTTCCCCAGGGCAAGGCCTCCAACTGATTTGCTCAGCGCCCATCCTCAGGACCCAGGCCAGGGCTTAGCATACAATATGTAATTGTTGAATTAATTTGTTGAATTTTAAGGGGTAATCATTGCTCACGCTAAAGCAAGCATCTCTAGATTTATTATAAGGTGATGTTGTTGTTTCTTGTTATTATTTTGGATAGGTGGTCTTGATGCATTTAAGTGTTTCTGGCAGGAAAAAATAGGGTTCAGACAGCAATCATAATTAAGCAAACACAACAACTGAGGGCAAAACTATGTCAGAAATCACAATGCAAGTCAACTAAAATCTCTGATCTTTGTTTAGAAAAGTTGATTCATACACACTGTTTCAGAAATATCATGTAAAGTGAGCTGATTCCTCTCCCAGGACAACTGGGATACCCAGGAAACAACAGGAACACCTGGTCTCCATGGCAACCTACCTATCTCTAGTGATGGGCGAGCAGCCTTCCTGCCTATGTCGAATTCTATAATAACCTGAGGACCAAACACTTGAAAAGGGAAATTTCTCAACACTGGAGCCATACTAATTTTTTTTTTAATTTGGGTAACAGTAATTTGGCATCAGTATGGTGAAGATCCTAAAATTATTTACCAAGCATGATGGGAATTTTGATGACAGTTATATTTTCTTTCTCCAGATCATACATACAGATGGTGGTCTATGAAGATGTAGTTCTTTAAATATTTAATCCAGGAAAGCACAAGCAGGAGCTGAGCATGCAACAGGGGCAATCTCTGGTTTCCCAGATTGTAGAGGGATGTTATCAGCCTAGAGAGACAGCTCAGTCCCAGCATCTCTCTCCTTCACTCCCCTGAAATTAATCTTTCATATTAGCCAATTTCTCTGATGGCTGGATCAATACCCTAGACTCAGACAGATTAAACCTGTGAAAAAATGATTGGGGAATCACTGACGAAGCAGCCTTTGGAGAGATGCCACCAAAAGTCAGGCATAGGCCCAATAAGAGCAGAGGTGGCCCGAAGTCAACCTGACATCTGAGTCACAGGGACAGGAGGAAAGTTTGCCAGCAGGAGTACTCTAATTTGCAGGGGCTGGAGAGCAGCAGGTCCATTGTCAGTAGGCATCATAAAGGAAGGGAAGGGATGGGAAGACAAAAAAATTATTTTCAAAAAAGGGAGCTGAAACACTCATCCTGACAGACAAACAGAAAGGAGCTTATTCCCAGACCTCAGGGACTGTTAGCATCAAGATGTCAAACGACTTCAGTAAGGAAGAAAGTATCTAAGGTTAAACAGCAGGAGCCATGAAACCTCCAAGTCAAGAATCAAAGCGAACACCCAAATTCAAGCAAACAGTAAAGGAGAGACACATTCTAGATCATAAACTCTATACTCTATCTGCCATGTCAAAATGGTGAATTTTATTAAAGACTAGGAACATTTTTCTTAGTATCTCAGTTAATAGACTTGCTCAGTATTGAATTTAGATACAACTAACAAATTCTAATAAGGTATTATGATAAATTTCCACTAATGTAAATAATCACAAGTTTGGGAATTGGGGGCTCTAGCCAGTCTGACTATAGAAAGAAAGTTTGCCAGGCAAATCAGGAATGGGTGTTTGGAGTTCCTTTTAAACCCTTTTTTCTTTCTAATTGCAAAAATAATACATGTCCATTGAAAAGTTAGGATTAGAGAAGTATGAAAAAAGCAGGAAAGAAAACCCACCCACCCACGATCCCATCGGATTCAACCACCGTTAACAGTGCTACATTCCTTCTTTGACTTTTTCCCTCCCAAACGTAATTGAAATGAAATTGTCTATATAACTGTGTATCTTACTTCCCAGCCCCACATTTGGGAGAAATGTTTACACGGCTGATTTTCAGCCCCCTTTGCAAATACCTACTAACCTGCTACCACTAATGTGCTAAAATCTCAAATAATTCTTAGCAATTCATTATAAAGACCAACCCGAGGCAAAGCCTGGTCAGAGGTGTGCATTACTACATACGCTTGTGTCTGAAAATAACACAATTACTTGTTCTCTGCAGTACTACACCCTGCTTCTGACTTTTCTCTGTTCACAATTATCCAAAAGAAGAAACTCCATTTCCTGACGTGATCAGAGGTATCACCTCCCAGGAAGAACTGGAATACATCATTACAATGAGAAGGCAGCATCCTCGGAAGCGGCTTTTCTTGCCAGCGCATCCTCTTAAGGGGACAGTAAGCAGCTTCTAAATAAAGCCCAAGAACCTAGCTGACTGCCAGCCTCCTTCTGTACTCCAGTGACTGCCCCACTGTGGTCACTCACCGTCTGTCTCCTCCGCTATACCCTGGTCCTCTCAATCTCAGCCTCCTTAACACAGGAAGTAACAGAAAAGGTTGAATGGTGCCAACGGGGTGACAAAACCAACCCCCGAGTTCACCTCCCTAACTCCCAGCTTCAGCTCCAGCCCTTATCCCTCCTCTAGTCTCCCCTCCACAAATCTGCTCCCCAATATTACCAGTTGCTTCTGAATTATAATGCTCCCTCTTTATATGGCAATTGCTAAGGTGCCTGTATTTTTTTCTAAAAGGTTCATTTTTTTGCAGTCAGTTTAGCTATGAAAATTCTCTCTGTGCTCTATGTTGGATGTATTCTACGACGCAAGTTTATATTTTTAAACCTTTTTCCTGAATTGTAGAGCTGACAGAGGATTAAGAGGTTATCTAGCTCTAAGCCTCATTTGACAAATGAGAGAACTTAGATGTGGAGAGGAAACATCCCACATGTTAAGTTCAAAGCCAGACATGAATAATAGGATTGGGTCACTCCACCAACCCATAAAGCCTCGATGACTTCCAGACCACCGTCCTGCAATTTTAACAAATGAGTAAAACATTTTCATGCCAATAGAAAATGAATGCAGAAAATGCCACTAGTGCGCTAACTTGGCCATTCTGGCCTGCAAAGCAAGCCAGGCAGAGTGCTAAGATTTTAAGTGATTTAATGTATTCACCATCCTATTGATAAGGAATTGGGGTTAGTTCAGGCACAAGTCTGGGCATCTGTTGTGTTCTAGGTTCCATCCCAGGAATGGAGGGGGTCACCAAAGAGAAACCCACAGGGGTCTACCTAAAGTGGTCCACCACCCAGGGAGAGGTGGGCGAGCATGACACCTAACCAGTCAGGTCAGCCTCCAGCCAGAACAATCTGCCTCTCCTGGAGGGCAAAGAAGAACATTACAGAGCAGGCAACACTGGCTTAATCCTGGGCCTGAAAGGATGGCTAAGATTCTCCTAGAATCTTCCAGGTCAGTGATTTCACATAGTCACTTTCAAAATCACATTCCACCACCCAGCCACTTGGTTCTCTATGTTTACAATCATCCTGTCCTAACTCCCCTCATTACCACCCTCCCCAACAGTGGGAAACCACAACGAATAGCAAATTGAGCAGGAATGGGCTATGTGACACAGTGGCTCAAAGGCTGTGAAGCAATGCTAAGACTGGATGATGACTGTGGTAGTGGTGGTGACGGTCATGATGGTGGTCATGATAGTGACAGTAATGGTAATGACGGTGGTGACAGTGGTGATGATAATAATGACGGTGGTGATGGTGGTGATTTTGGTAATGATGGTGACTGTGATGATTTTGGTGATGGTGATGATGGTGACCTCTCCATCCATATGTGGTTGATATGATGCTGTGGTTCCGGGAAGCCAGCTAAGCCGCAGGGGAAGGAGCTATGAGGCACAGCATGGGGATCCCTGGCCCAGAGAACCTGGAATTCCTCACCTGTGCTATCCTTCCCTTTCCCCCAACTCCTGCCAACACTGCTGAAGCTAATTCCTAAACGTACAAGCTTTCACCTTACAGCCAGCCATATTGTTTTTAGATCAGGTAATAGCATGTCACCAAGAACATATGCTAAAAAAAGCAGCAATTCTGTATCCCTGTTTTCAGAAAGAGGGAAAAGCACCCCCAGAAAACAAGAATGGATTATACATGCCAAAGTTCCAGCATGAAGGAAAGAAAGGCCTCAGCACGTGCCAGAGGCCTGTTTCTGCCTTTACTACCAGGAAAGACACAAAGAGGCCAAAGCAGCCACCACATTTCCTGCTGCACCCCGGAGGCTCAGCCCCTGTCAACTGTCCAGGCTGTGCACGTGAAGGGCTTTTAACAAAGACACCCCTATCACTGCCACACCAGGCTCAGGTGGGGGCTGCAGGTAGGAGAGGCCACCAGTCCTGCCACCCATGGCCCTGCCTCAGTCCCCAAGATTAGGGGCTTTTCTGGAAACTTCACATCCCACATTCATTATGCCAGGAGTGACTCTCTAGATATATGCGGAAAATTGCATGATGTTAAAATGATTTTTTTTTTAAACACAGGCGATTATTTTGAGAGGTCCTTACTTCCCTCCAAAAATTGATTGTGGGATAGCAAACAGAACGGGTGGGAATAACAGGGAAAGGTGGAGGCTGTCATCAATCCTGTCTTCTGAAAATGTCTGTTTAATTCACAGAAAGAAGGAAGCAAGCTGAGCATTTTGCTGCTGGAGGAACCCATACATACTGCTGCAGAGAGCATGATTCTGAGAGTGTGCCCAGCATTCTTCCTTGGCCTGCTAGCACAAACACATCCACATTTGACAAATGCTTTCCAGGCACTGAAAGGGAAAGAGAACCAAGAGGTCCTGACCTCCTTACGTCTAAGAACCTGGATTTCCTAACCTGTTTGCACAGCCCCCCAAGTTCAGGGTCACTCTGGGTGTGTCTAGGACCCTGAAAGACTCTTCTCGGAAGGCGTGAGGCTGGGATAATCTAAAATGGCAGCTCTTTAAACTCCACACCGTGAACAGCATTGGCTCCCTCCTGGAAGCCTCTACACACAACTACCCTCGGCTTTAACATCAACTGGCTCACTACTACAGTCTGGCTTAAAATATGCCTAATAAACTTGAACTTGAAAAGGAATGCTATACTTAGTGGCAAGGTGGCACTACATCCAAGAATTTTTTTTTATTTTTGAGACAGTCTCACTATGTCACCCTCGGTAGAGTGCCATGGCGTCAGAGTTCACAGCAACCTCAAACTCTTGGGCTTAAGCGATTCTCTTGCCTCAGCGCCCCCAAGTAGCTGGGACTACAGGCGCCCACCACAACGCCCAGCTATTTTGTTGTTGTAGTTGTCAGTGTTGCTTGGAAGGCCCAGGTGGAGTTCCAATCTGCCACCTCTGGTGTATGTGACTGGCACCCTAGCCGCTGAGCTACAGGTGCCGAACCTCAAGAATGTTTAAATAGTGACAACAGCCACCACCACTTACTGCACACATGACCATCCAAAGACTCATCTGGATACTCATATCCCATCCATGCCTGCTTCAATTGTCTGAGCTGCACCTGGCTCCCCTTTTTGCACATAAGCAAACTCAGATTACAATTCAAACTCAGGCCTACCTGACCCTAACACCCTGCTCTTTCCTCCAAGGTATTTTGCAAATGAGAGTCTAACAGTCCTGATCCTTCTGAAAGAAACAGGACCTTCTTACTTTTCACCATGAGAGTTCTCTACAATAGTGGGAGCAAGAGACCATTTGTGTCCTGGCAGTCTGCACGTGAGACCCAGATCCACTGGGCTTATAGTGGGCGCACAATTTCTGTGCTTCAGTCCGAGCATCTGTCAAATGTGATCTCCTCCTCTGTTACCTCCCTGAAAGAACAAAAATTATGCAAGGAGAGACATTCTTCTGAACCACACAAACCGCCAATGTACACAGCGCTCAACTCCTCCCTCCCCCAGTCTACTCAACCAGGAGACCTCTCTGTGTACACGTTTGGAGCCATCCACCTGTTCAGCTGTGCACCAGGTACTGGGGCCATGGGGATGTGTCATGCAGCACTCCTGCCCTGGACGGAACTTCCATGGCTTGGGAAGGGATGACAAGACTTGTACAGGAAAAAGAGAACAGCAGCCCAAGCAAGGCTGGAAAAGGGCCTATTATCACTCCCCAATTAGGGGTGGAAGAAAACAGGACCTAGTTTAATTTTTGACCCCTCAATGCTGATGGCCTGGGGCTGCTTATTTGCTCTGGACCCCCTCAGTTTTTCATTTAAAAAGTGGGTTTCATGCAATTTGCCTCACATGTTCTTGCTGAAACAAGGTAATATACGCAGCAGGCCACATCACCTGATACATCACACACCCAAGTGCAACACAAAAGAAATGTGAGGATGGACAGTAACTTCAGTTGGTCCAGCCAACTCACCCTGAGTATACATTAGGTTGCCAGCGCTGCGCTCGGCACAGGCATGACAGGTCAGTGAGAGAGCTCCTGTCTGGTAAGAGATGGCCAAGCACCCGGCTCACTTTATCAGCACTGGGAGAAACAGCAGTTCTAACTGAAGACCTACGAAGGCCTCATGGAAGAGGCCCCTGAGCCAACCCTACAAAGGAGGGCAGGAAGCAAAGGCAGCTCTGGACAGACAGAGGGCCTGGCAGAGGCTGCTCGGGGTGTGGGGGGAGCCAGGGAGTGACTGCAAATAGGCTGGAGGGATCTTTTTGGGGTGATGGACATGTGATATGTTCTAAAACTGGATCGTGGTGATGGTTGCACAACTCTGTAAATTTACTGAACATCATGAAACTGTACATTCAAAATGGGTACACTTTGTGGTATATGAGTTATATCTTGATAAAGCTGTCAATTAAAAAAAAAAGATGAGCAGGAGTTTATCAGATGAAGAAAGAGGGGCATTAAGTGATCCAGCCCCACCTCCGGCCCCTGCCCGCCCCCACCTCCTCTCCCCACTCAGCTCAGAGGGTGTTTCTCCAGGAAGCCCTCACCTGGGGTAGGGGCTTCCCTCAGTGGCACTTCAAGAACCACAGGCTTGTCGGATGATCTCCCCTCTCCCCCAGCCCAAGACCTTGAACTCCACACAGGCAGGGAGGATGCCTGGGCCCAGCTTTGCAGAGCGCAGCTTGGAGCAAAGTGCACAGTAGGTGTAGGACTCACTCACTCTAAGAGACTGAAGCTGGGTGGGGAGCAGAGTGGGAGGGGGAGGGAGTGAGATAACGAAACGTGTCTTTGAAGCAGTGAATGGCTGATGGTGGCAGCCAGTGGTAGAGGAACTGGGAGGAGTGTGGGGTAAGGGAGCATAGCCAGGGCCACAGACAGGGCCAGAAGGTGAAGAAGGTATAGGAGCTCCCAAGCTCTCCTGAGATTCCCAGCAATGAGCAGATGAGATTCACAGGCCACAGCAGGTAGAGGACGCAGCTTCAGCGAGGGAGAGTCCCAGGCTCTGATGTGTGGCTGGAAGCCCACCCCATCCTGGAAGACAGCATGGGGACTGCAGGTCAGGTAGAGAGCTCAGGTGTGCATCACCTGCCAGAGCCCCACAGGGCACCTGGGCGGTGGAAGGAGACAGTGCTCACACAGCATTGCACCTGCCTGAGCCGACACCTTGCTTGTGGAAGGGGACACAGGGCAAGGAAAGATT
Source organism: Loris lydekkerianus (assembly GCA_963574355.1). Taxonomy (NCBI): domain Eukaryota; kingdom Metazoa; phylum Chordata; class Mammalia; order Primates; family Lorisidae; genus Loris; species Loris lydekkerianus. The sequence goes on along the minus strand of CAUYPK010150494.1, from coordinate 7,188 downwards.
TTGGCTGGGGCAACAGAGTATCAAGACAAAATTGGGGAAGACTTCTGAGACAAAGACCACGTGGCCACCCCGAAGCATTCTTCCTTTCTTCAAGATCACCCTTAACCATGGAGTAAATAGTTAACAATCTTGAGTTTTCTTAGCCAAGGGTCAGAGATCCAGCACTTGGTCCTCAACAAGACTGCTCAGCTGAGGCAGGTGGGGCTGACCCAGCACTCCACCCCCTCGCTCCTGGTTTCCTGCAGACTTGGGTTGAAGCTCAAGCACAAAAAAGAAACAAATACCTGGAAAATCAGCTACTAGGTTCGCTAACATTGAGGGTACACTCGGCTAATTAAGAAAAAGGAAAACAGCACCAGAAAGCTATTTTTCCTGCTCTGCAGGCAGAGGAGGGTAGCAACAGAGAGAGAGAGAGAGAGAGCGCGCGGAGGTCTCTGGAAAGGATGTCTTTAGTCAGTCATGCCTCATAAATGCAGAAATGGAAAGCTTTGCCCCTGAGATTCAATTTTACTTGAAAGGACATGGCCAAGGTAGGGCTCTTGAAAGGATTTACTGTGCTTTTCAGATGATGGGGGGAAAAAAGTTCTTTATTCTTGCACCTTGCTCATCAGCACCTAAGAAATGTTCCACCTGTCAGACTGTGTTGATTACCTGAAATTACATTACAACCTGCACCGCTGGATTCCAACAAATTTTTTTTCTTTTCTTTCTTTCTGTTTTTTTTTTTTTTTTTTCTCTTTTTTTCCTTTTTTGGTGGAAAGTGATTTGAAAGAAACCTTTTTCCAGAGGGCAAGTGGCCTTGAAAGAGCCCTGAGCCCTTCTGGTGTCATCCTATACAAACATCTTCCATCATCCCCAGATTGGAAACTCAACCCAAAGGGAACAGGACAAGAGCTACATGAGACCACAGAGGCACAGCCTCACGTGTGGGTGACAGACACACAATGATACAGTAGCCCACTGAGAATGAGAGAATGGGAGCCCCAAAGTAGGGCATGATTCAAACCTCCGTGTGTCAGCTCCTCCTAACTCCGAATGTGCTTTCCTTCCCCAAAGACAATGACAGCAGGTGCTGACAAACAACAGAAATAATCCCCCATCAATCCTGGCTGACAATTCATAAACTGAGTGCATTATCCCATAACAAATAAGCATGGTTAGGTTTGCTGGAATGCAGGGTTTTGATACAAACCTGACCCCAATCTAGATAAAAATTCAGCTGTCATGTAGCTTAAGGTTGGCACTAAATAAACTCTGGGGCTCCCTGGTAGAAGCGCGGATCATAAGTGGCACTTTTATCCCTTATGAGGAGCAATATGATGTCTTAGAGTAAGTTTGAGGGAAGGACATATTGAGTAACAGGGGGCAGAGTGATCCTGACATGCACTCAACATGGTATTGCATGTATGTGGGAACCCTTGGAATTGTGCCTGCGGAACCTTGAAGGCAGAGGATGTGGGCACCACTGGATCCCAGGATGGAACTCTGTGGCAGCTCCAGGCTGTAATGGTGTCAGGCGAGTGTCGGCACCATGTGCGCCAAAGGGAGCCCACTTTTTGTCCTGCCCCAGTATCTTCCTTATTCGGAACAGCCCAGTGGCCAGAAAGGCGGACCAAGTCTCCCAAATTGTTATTAATTGGTTATCAAGATACCAATGACATCTGTGCTCCACTTAAAAATAGTGTGGAAGTAGAACTCAAAGGGAGGAGTTGAGGCTAGACGGGGCACCACACCCACCACAGCAGAGAGGCAGAGCCCCAGGCCTCCCCTTGGGCACATTATCCAATAAAACCTCAAGAGCACAGTAATTATAGGCACTTTCAAAAGTGAAACAAAAATAGATCTAGGGCCAAAACACTGGCTAGCTTGAGACAAAGGGCTGGCTTTAACTAGGAAAAAGAAACAAACAACACAAAACAGCCTTTTGGTCTATCTTCTGAGCTAAGAAAGCCAGGCTGATTTTTTTTTTAAATATTATTGAATCTGATTATGGGAAAAGTCGAATTCAGATCAAAAGCCCCTTTCTCCTCCAAGATATAAAAACATTTGATGAAATGGCTGCATTCTAAGCGTGCCCCTGTCACCAAATCAAGACGAAAAACCAGCTAATACCGTCCCTCTGGCCTGCGCCACTGTTGAGATCTCAGGGCTTCAGTCCTGCCAGAAGACAAACCAAAGGAACTACAGCTACACCAGAGGTTCCTTTCTGCTCCTGTGTCCCCACAACCTGCAGAGCAGTCAGCTTCCCTCAGAAGGCAGCGGGAGCCGCACCTGGGATAAGCATCCCTCCCCACAGCAGCCGCGCTCAGGCTCCCCCCAGTCCACCCTATGCCAGTTCCTTTAGCAGGTTTTTTTCCCACCCGGAGGGCCCTAAGAGGAAGAAACCCAGGCGACAGAGGGAAGGAATCACTCCTTCTGCAGAAGCGGCAGGGACTCCGCAGCCCCGGACAGCTGGCCTGGCTTGGTTTGAGCAAGCGCAGCGGTGCTGTAGCTGGACTCTTCCTGAGAGCGAATCGTGGAAAAAACTGGGTGCGCATCCACTGCAGTTCAAATTTACGAGTAGTGGGTTTCGAGACTAAGTATTTTTAAAATGAGGCATGGGACGAGGAGGAAGGGTCCCGTACAGCCCCTGGCCTTCTCGAGGCTGGCGGCAAGAGAGCGGGGGCGGGAGGGGCTGGGGTGGGGCTGGAGGGTGCCGGGCGCCCAGGACTCGGCGTCTTGGAAAAAACGCTCCTCTGTGTGGAATCAGCGTCGCCGGGAGGAAAGGGGGTGGCCTTCGACCTGACCAGGCCAGGCCGGGATGCGCTGGGAGCCCAAGATCTGCGTCTGCGGGAGAGCGCCGCTTTCACACCGTGGCTTTGGATCCCACGAGCTGCATCTCCCCCGGGACCAGGCACTTGTTGAACAAAAGGGGCAGACTCCGCAGTGGCTGCCTTCCGGCCAGGAGAAGGACCGCAGCTCTGGCGCCCCGCGCTACGCTCGTCTGCACCCCGAAGACCCCGACACCGGAGGTGCAGTGAGGTGGCGGCGCACCCTGCAGCCTAAACTTTCTCCCATCTCGATGCTTCGCCGTTAACTTCGAGCCTCAGAGAGGCACGAAACATGCGGGGGGGGGGGGCGGCTAAGAGCCCCACCCAGAATAAAAGGGGGAAAAGGACTAAACACAGGAGATTCTACTCCACTTAACAGACCACCTACTACGTGCCAGGCACTGGGCCAAGGCTACCGTTAGTGCGTTTTCGTTTTACCTGTCACGACAGCCCCCAAGGGAGGAGATGTCTCCATTTGAAAGAGAAACAAATTGAGACCTGGGAAGGCGGCAGGTCCGGCCCAGGTGGCATAAGGTTCCGCTCGTCGCCCACCGGCCTGGGAGAAGGGAGCAAATTGCCTCTGCATGGGTCCCCACCCTTGGCCGAAGCTCGTAGGCGACCCACCTGGGCCCTGCAGACCTACCCTCCATCCCCACCCCGCGCTTGCCCCGTCGGGTCACAGCTGTCTCCCAGGCTCCTACGCTCCGACCGATGGGGACAGGGGGCAGAGCCACCCACGCCCACCCCGCCACCCACGCTCCACGCACAGATGCTCACACACGACACCCGCACAGCACCCGTCCCCACCAGCAACTGCGCCCCAACACACCATTCCACAAACGCAGTCCAAAATGTGCACACGCGGAACCCACGAGTACTTCCCATTCCAGAGACACAGCGCCGTCCACGGTCATCCCCAACTCTACTGCGCAGAGAAACACAGGCAGCGCCCCCCCCCCCGACACACACACACGCGCGCGCACACACCACACACACACACACACGCTAAGCACCCGACTGCAGTGCACGCCGGTGCACACGCCCGCAGCCCAGCAACCCGCCCCTTCCCTACCGGCTCCGGTGCAGGACGAGTTCCGCCGGCTTCCTGAGCCCAAGTTCCGCGCCGGCGGCAGCTGCGGCGGGCGCGGGCCGCTGCCCTGGACTAGCTCGCCGAGGCCGGGAGGAGTGGCTAGGAGCGCGGGCCTCCGAGTGCCCGCAGCCGCCGCGCTGGCCTGGCGCTCATCGCCGCCCAAAAAACAAAAGGAAGCCGGCAGCCCAGGGAAGAGCAAGGTGGAGAACCTGCCGGACCGCCCGCCTGCCGCCCGCCGCCGCCGCGGCCCGCCTGCCAGCTCCGGCAAGGAAGGGACGCGAAGGCGGGACCCAGCGGCGGGGCCGAGGCGGGGCTCGCGGCCGGAGGCGGGCGCTCAAGTTCTCTGCGGACCCGCCCCCATCGGCCACGCCCCCGGCGCTAGCCCCGCCCCGGCCTCTCCGGCGGCGCCCCGGACTAGACTCGGGGTGCTCCGCCCCGGGGATCCCCGCGCCAGCCGCCGGCCTCTGCCCTGACCACCCTGCCCACTACACGCCCTCCCGGCCCCAGCTGAGCTTCAATTTCGGCGCAGGGACGGAGCCGCGCACCGGTTTCGCCTCCCTAAACCTTGGCCCCTGGCCTGCGGGAGTGGGAGAGGCCGGGAGGTGGTGCCGGAGGGGCCGGCCCCGCGCTGGCGCCCCTCCCCCGCGTCCGCCCCAGGGAGTGCGCTCCGGGTGGCCCCAGACCCCCGGCACCTCGCTGGGCCGGCCCCTCTGCTCCTCCCCTCCGTCCAGTATGCAGCTACCGCCCACCTTCCTGCGCCTCGGCCGGGCAAGGAGCCGGGGCCCGGAGGAGAGAGACCTGGGTTCCAGATTTGGTTACCTTCGGTAACTCAGGCCGTTTTGCAAAGTCCCTGCTACTCCCTCGGCCTCGGTTTCCCCACCTATAAAATGGACGCCTAAGAGAAGGGCTCCTCGGGATCCCTGCGCCTCGCGCTGTGGGTCTGCAGTCTCCAGGATGAAGAAAGGGGCTTGGCTGACCCCTGGTGCCCACGCCCAGGCAGCCTCCAGGGCCTCCGGGAGTGACCCCGTCCTAGAAGGGCAGGACTCAGGGGCCCGCACTTCCCAGAGCCCCTTCCCAGAGCTGCTGACAACCTGGGCCTCAGAAGAGCAGATCTCCACACACCTCCACCTCCGCCCCCGCCGCCCGCCCCACACGTCCCTGAAGAAAGGCAGCCACAGAAACAGCCATAAATTGGATCTGGGCGATCGTGTTAGGCTGAGACAGAACTGTCTTTCTAGCGTCTCCAGGGGAAAACTCCGATTCCTCCTTCAAACCCTCCTCCACAGAAAGCGCGGTGAGCTGAGAGCACACGCGAGGCTGGGGAGCTGCGGGGAGAGGCCTCCTGGGCTGTTGCGGGGAGGCTTTAGGGAAGGTGGTCCGAGATCAGACCACTCTCTTTTTCTCCCTGGACTCTGCAGGCAGGATGGGAAACAACACTCAGAGGAAATCTTTCTTCTCATGGACCCTGCAGTGAGAATAAAACGGAGTAATGACTGAGCTCGGTGCAAGTGATGTGAGCGCTCTAGCTGGCCCGGGGCCCGGGGTTGAGCCTACCTTGCTAGCAGAGACCGCAGCAGGCAGGGTTCTCCTGCAGCTCTGGGTAACAACAGGTGCAGAGGGGAGAGGGAGTTGCAGGGGAGGAGCCCTCAGCCAGACGCCCAGACCAGACCTGTTGAGGTGCCTTAGCCAGGTGGGGGGAGCGGGCGTGCAGTGCTGCGGTCAGGTTACCGTGCAGCCTGAGCTCCAGGCCTTCACACAGGCGTCAGGAGTCTAGCCCCTCCTCTCTCCTCCTTCGGGGCTTCCCGGGGCTCTGTTGGTTCCAACAAGAGAAGAGAGCGCTAGCTGGGTCCAAGGGCATCCACTAGGAACCAGGCCTGGAGGTGGCATGGTCATTTCTGCAGCATTCGTGGGCCAGAATTAGTCGTACAGCCAGGGGCCAGGAGAAATCTAAGCCACCTGGGTGAGCCTGAAGCACCATCCCTGCCACAGAAACTAAGCATACTTCTCCCAAGCACAGTCACAGGGCAAGGGATTTCCCTATAAGCCTGTAAGGGCAGGAGTACAACAGTCACAGGTGAGCCCTGGGGTGGGGGGAAGTACATTCAGGGGAAGCTCAAAAGTAGACCAAGGTACATTCCTGAAACCTCGCTGCTTCTCCCTTGGTGCGACTTTGCCACTTCTCCCCAGCAATCTGTAACCTGCCCACTCTGCGAAGCTCAGGTCACTCTCACCTGGCCCCCTGATACCTCTGAACTTCTAAAGAAACAAACTGAATCACAGACCTCTTACTCCAGGTGTGCTGGTCTCGTCCTGTTTGTCCCTAAACTAGAGCAAGGAAGAAAGTGAATTCAGGGAAAGGTTTTATATACAGGGTGGACATAAAGTTCAGGTGCCATTTGAAACAGTTTAACAGTCAATTGCATGCAGGACTTTGTTTCACAGCTCTAGAGACTAGAAGTCCAAGATCAAAGTGCTGGCAGCATTGGCTCCTGTGGAGGGCTGTAAGGGAGAAAGAATCCCTTCATGCCTCTGCCCCTGGCTTCTGGTAACCCCACTTGTTCCTTGGCTTATAGGTGGCCATTTTCTCCCAGTGAATTCACATCATATTCTTTCTATATGTGTCTATGTCTGCATTTCCCACTTTTCATAAGGACATCCTAACGGTCTATGAAGCTAGTGTATGATGCCCCGTGATCATATCAATGTACACAGCTATGATTTAATAAAAAAAAAAAAAAAGGACATCCTGCTGACCTCATCTTAACTTGATCATCTGCAAAGACCCACTTTCCAAATAATGTCACATTCATAGGTACCAAGGGATAGTAGGATCCCAACATCTTTGGGGGTGTGAGGAAAATTCAATCCATAAAAGATGTCCTGCTGTATATGCAATTTGTCTTCCATATAGTAATTATAAACACTTAAGACAGAAATAACTGATTGTTCCTAATAATAATATCTAACTTAGTTTTATGACTATTTTTTCCAATTTGTATTGTGTTAAAATACGCCTAATATAAAAGTTACCATCTTAATCCTTTTTTTTTTTTTTTTTTTTAATTTATTTATTGTGGAGAAGGGGCGGGGAAAGAAGGCGGGGGAAGAGGTGCGTGACAGGGTCGGGCCAGTGGCATGGTACCACACTGGCTGTATCTAGGTAGAGGCAGTTTCAGGCCGGCCTTGCTGAGTTGTTGCTACGCACAAGTAGCTCGATGGATCTACTTCTAGTCAGGCTCGGGAAGTTGCACTAGGCCTCAGGCACATGGCAGGGCCCAACAATTCCCT
>CAUYPK010150492.1:0-17758 GCA_963574355.1 Loris lydekkerianus | reverse complement strand
GCTTTCACATGAAGGCTATAACCAAACTATACCACAAGACTATGGGGAAAGGACCAAGGAAGGGGAAGGGAGGGGGGAGGTTTGGGTGGAGGGAGGGTGATGGGTTGGGCCACATCTATGGTGCATATTTTTATCTATAATTAAAAAAAAATAAATAAATAAAAATAAAATAAAATTTAAAAAAAAAAAAAAGGAGAAGTACAATATAATCCAGGTAGATTGGAGATTTAGCATGAGTAACCCACCTATAGATGGAGTAGTTTCATAAATCATAAATCAGCCCTAGGTTACTGAATGTTTCAAAGTCTAAAAGCTTTAATGTACATTTGATCAATTTCATTTTATCACCAGGAGAAAAGCTGTCCAACAGTCATTAGACTGAGTTTCTCTCTCAGTACTGAGTTTCTCTAAAGTACAGAAAAGCAACACTGGAATTTAAAAAAATATCAGGCAAAATAAGTTTCTTTACCATTATAATAGGAAAATTATGTGAAGGAAATACTTCCAAGATGAAGAAATCCTAACGAGAAAGTACAAGTATGACTGGTATTTTTGTTAGGCAAAAATATATGTATTTGATATGCATGTTTATCAGCCTCAAATCACCAAGCAAGAAAGTTAATTGCATTTATATTATCATATTCAGAAATAGGAGAGTTTTGCCAAGAAAAATGTTAAAAAGTACTTGCCAGTGCATTTTAATGTCTGATTAGACAAATCTTAGTAATATACTAGCCTATATGAAACAGAAACAAAATCATCAATGTATTAAACATCAATTATTTGCTTTAGAAAACTAGAAAATAAGTAAGTCAATTATGCATATTTTTTTCTATTTAGAAAAGGATATATGCTTTGTCTGAAATTTTTCTTAATTTAATTACCCTATAGAATATATTCCCTCATGATTTTCTCAAGGAGAAATGCTAAGATGATTGCAATTTCAATGAAACAGTTTTTGCTTATTTATGAAGCAGTAACTATTTATATGTCTTCTATTAATTGTTGGAGAACAGCAATAGCCATATTATATTTTTTGCATTCTTTTGTCTTTAGAATTGACTTCAAACAAGTAGAACCTGCTATATAAATTTCTAGGGACATTTCTAATTATCTAATAAAGATATATGTGAATAGAGTATTTTCACCTTATTTAATATGTGAATATTAAAATCTTAAACTCTACTCATTAATAAAAAGACAGTAAAATGATTAAGAAAAACTTCCAGACACATGCTATGAATAGAAAATCTAGATTTGATCGTTTTAATATGGGTCTCTTCTATCAAGTTGGAAGAATTTCTTTAACACACATTCCCAGGAAAATACAACATAATTAAAGGTACAAAGTATACTATAATATTTATAGTTATATTCCTTGAACAATGTATGATTTTGAACAATTCAAACTATCAAAATAACAAATAACCTTTTAGGAGAGAGGAGGCAAGATGGCCGACTGAAGCCAGCTTTCAGCAGAAGCTCCAATAAAGCTGAAGATGGGGAGCTGAGCTGAGAAAGAAGATTGATGGGTTTGCATGACTCCTGCTGAGGCAGGATGGGACTCCAAGGAAGCAAATTTCCTGTACAAAACTCATCCTAAAGAGGACGAGAATCCTCCCACCCAACAAGTGTGGTTTGCTGTGTTATATCTATAGTGAGTAGTGAACAGAAGACCTCTTGTTACACCACAGGGGAGAGAGCAGATGAAGCCTGGGACTCCTTCCCCAGAGAGATACTGCTGCAAGCCTAGGCAGTCTTTTGCCTAGGATAAAAGTTGAACAAATATTTTCCCTGCCTTCCTCAACTCCCAATCCACCCTTCCCTCCACTCCTGGCATTCTGGAAGACTACCCCCTGCAGAATCCGGAGTGTCTGGTGGATTTTTGCAAGGGCTGGGCATCTCATGGGTTGTGGGGCAGCTGCACTGAAACTATAACTCTAGTGGAAGCAGGGAGTCACAAGGGAAGAGAGACTTGCCCTGTGCTAAAAAGTGCATAGCCCAGGACCCACCCTCCCCACAACCAGGGACTACAGGCAGTCTGCTCTTGTGATTCCTGTGTGGTGGTGGGAGGTGCCACCCACCAGCACCCGCCCTCTCCTGGCCCCCACTTGGCAGCAAAGGTGACACTGCCCACTGGCACCTGCCCACTCCTGGGACAAGTCCCACAGTGGCACCCCAGACTGGCAGCACCATCCTTAACAGTGGTAGTGCCACCCCTAACTGTTGTGGCAGCTCCAGGGACCCTCTCATTGGGGTCAAACTTGGGAGACACCCCTCCCCAATTCTGTGGAACATGGAGGGAGCCTGACCTTGCCCCACAGGGGTTCCAGAGGTAGAGTGTGGCCAAGGCAAAGGCATGGTCTCTGAGGGAGAAACCACATTCTGCGATAGTAACCTCCAGCTGGGTACAGACACAGGCCCAGTTTTTAATGAACATTGGCAGGAATTAGGCCTGAACTCCTCCCACCTTCAGGTTGCCCATTGAGACATCCTGGTCAGAAAGGCATTGACTCCCCATTGACTCAGGTGCAAATCCGTGCTGTACTTGAGTATTACTGAGAACTGAGCCACAGCCCTGCAGGGTTACCACTGACTGGGTGTTATAGAGGTGCAAGGTAGGGAAAGAGGCACCAGCCCCCCTGGAATAATTCTTTTGCTGGGCGGGCCTTTCTGACTTCACAGAGCACCAGAGTGAGTCACCCTTGAGCTGCCAGTGGACCCCTGCTGTCCAGTTGCTGGAGACCTTTGGAACTCTTCCACTTGATCTGCATTTATGCTAACTGGGACAATTGATTTGAAGCTCTTGATCTGGGCCAATCACCAAGGGACTTTCCAAGGTTGTGTTATAGTGGGAGGGATTGATTCTCCTCTTCCAGTTGTTGCCTGTGGGGGGGCTGAGTGTCTTAGTTGCTTGTATTCCTCCACAGCTGAGATTTTGACCGAAAGTCATTGATTCACTTCGATTGGTCAGAGTCTAGCTGAATACAGGACAGATCCACCTAGCCCCATCATACCAAGCAGGTCCCCAGAGTCTCATGCTTTCGTACTAAACGGGACCTTTGTAAAGCCATAGAGGAAAAGCCACAGTCATCAGTCACAGCACTCTTGTAAAGGGCTGGTTAATTACAACTTCAGGTGCCCGCAATTCAATTTCATCTTACCAGCTTCTCTACCCAAACAGTGAAAAATAACCATGGGGCAGAAGGAGCAGAAAAACTGTGGCAACATGAATAATCAGAGTAGATCAACTCCCAATGTATGACAAAGGCAATGCAAGAGAAGATTCTAATCATAAACAAATGGCTGAGATGTCAGAAATTGAGTTCAGAATTTGGATGGCAAATAAGATTAACATAATTGAAGTAAAGTTGGAAATGGAAGTTCAAGGAGTAATTCAAAAGTTATCTCAAGAATTTAATGAATTTAAAATAAAATCACCAAAGATTTTGACATATTGAGGCAAGAATTTGCATCCCTCAAGACCTGAAAAATACAGTAGATCCCTCAGTCATATAATGGAGCAGGCAAAAGAAAGGATCTCTGACAATGAAGACAAAGCTTTTGAACACTCCCAAATGCTCAAAGATGAAGAGAAGTGCTACTAGTACTTTCATTGCTACTAGCAATGAAAATAATTTTATAGTTGGGGGTCACCACAACATATGCAACAGTATTAAAGGGTCACAGCATTAGGAAGGTTGAGAACCACTGCATTAGGCTTTAAACCAACAAAAGGAAGAAAAGACAAATATGGTCACTTCATATGTGTTAAGAGAAACACTCAACATATTGACATATCAATTATTAACATTTATGTGCCCAACCACAAGGCTCCTCAATTTGTAAGGAAGACCCTAACAGACATGAAAAATGTGATATCTTCCAGCACCATAATAGTTGGAGATTTTAACACCCCTTTGGCAGTGTTGGTGAGATTCTCCAATAAGAAACTAAGCAAAGAAAGTTCGGACCTAAACTTCACCATACAACAATTGGATGTAATAGACATGTGCAGAACATTTCATCCTAACAAAACTGAATACACATTCTTCTCATCAGCCCATGGAACATACTCCAAAATTGATCCCATCTTAGGTCACAAGGCTAATCACAGCAAATTTAAAAGAATAGAAATTATTCCTTGTATTTTCTCAGATCATCATGGAAAAAAAAGTTGAAATCACCAATAATAAGAAGCTGTATAATCATACAAAGACATGGAAACTAAATAACCTTATGCTGAATGATAGCTGGGTCATAGAAGAGATTAAGAAGAAAATTACCAAATTTTTGGAACAGAATGATAATGAATACACGAACTAACAGAACTGCTGGGATACTGCAAAGGCAGTCCTAAAAGGGAAATTTATAGCATTGCAAGCCTTCCTCGAGAGAACAGAAAGAGAGGAAATCAACTACTTAATGGGACATCTCAAGAAACTGAAACAGGAAGAACATTGCAATTCCAAACCCAGCAGAAGAAAAGAAATAACCAAAATTAGAGCAGAATTAAATGAAATCAAAAACAAAAGAATTATTCAAAAGATCAATGAATCAAAAAGTTGGTTTTTAAAAAAGTTTAACAAAATTGATAAACATTTGGCTAGCCTAACCAGAAATAGAAAAGTAAAATCCCTAATTTCATCAATCAGAAATGATAAAGGCAAAGTAACAACAGACACCTCAGAAATTCAAAAAATTCTTAATAAATACTACAAAAAAAATCTATTCTCAGAAACATGAAAATCTGAAAGAATTGACTAGTACTTGAAAGCATTCCATCCTCCTAGACTTAGCCAGAAAAAAATTGGAAATGTTGAACAGATGTACATCAAGTACTGAAATAGCATCAAGTATACAAAATCTCCCAAAAAGGAAGAGTCTGGGATCAAATGGCTTCACATCAGAATTCTACCAAACCTTTAAAGAAGAACTAATACCTGTATTACTTAACCTTTTCAAAGCATAGAAAAAGAAAGAATACTTGCCAATACATTCTATGAAGCAAATATCACCCTTATCCTCCAAACAGGAAAAGCCCCAAAAAGAAAAGAAAATTACTGACCAATATCTTTAATGAATATAGATGCAAAAATATTTAATAAGATCCTACCAAATAGAATCCAGTAACACATGAAACAAATTATACACCATGACCAAGTTGGTTTTATCCCAGGGTTTCAAGGTTGGTTCAATATAGGTAAATCTATAAATATAATACATCACATAAACAAAGAAACACATGATTCTCTCAATCGATGCAGAAAAAGCTTTCAATAATGTCCAGGATCCTTTTATGATCAGAACACTTAAGAAAATAGGTATAGAAGGGACATTACTTAAACTGATAGAGGCCTTCTACAGCAAACCCACAGCCAATATCATATTGAATGGAGTAAAATTGAAAACATTTCTACTCAGATCAGGAACCAGGCAAGGTTGCCCATTATCTCCACTGCTTTTTAACATTGTAATGGAAGTCTTAGTCATTGCAATCAGGCAACAGAAGGTGACCAAGGTTATTCAAATAGAATCAGAAGAGATCAAATTTTCACTCTTCGCAGATGGTATAATTGTATATCTGGAAAACCCCAGGCACTCAACTATAAAACTCTTAGAAGTGATCAAGGAATATAGCATTGTCTCAGGTTACAAAATCAATACTCACAAATTAGTAGCTTTTATATATATCAACAATAGTCAAGGACTCTATTCCTTTTATAGTAGTGCCAAAGAAGATAAAATATTTGGGAGTTTACCTAACAAAGAACATGAAAGATCTCTATAAAGAGAACTATGAAACTGAGAAAGAAATAGCTGAAGATGTTAACAAATGGAAAACATATCATACTCATGGCTGGGAAGAGTCAACATTATTAAAATGTCCATACTACCCAAAACAATATACAACTTTAATAAAATCCCTATTAAAGCACCACTGTTATTCTTTAAAGACTTCAAAAAATAATACTTCATTTTATATAATTTTATAAAATTTTATAAAATAATACTTCCATTTATATGGAATACTTCATTTTAAAGGTTTGATAACCATAAAAAACCTCAAATAGCCAAGACATTACTCAGAAATAAAAATAAAGAGGGAGGAATAATGCTACCAGACTTCAGACTATACTATAAATTTATAGTCCTCAAAACATCATGGTACTGGTGTAAAAACAGAGAGGTAGATATATGGAACAGACTAGACTACCTAGAGATGAACCCAGGTATCATCATTTGATCTTTGATAAGTCTACCAAAAACATTCAGTGGGGAAAAGATTCCCTATTCAACATATGGTGCTGGGTGAACTGACTAGCAACCTGTAGAAGATTGAAACTGAACCCAACTCTTTACCAGTTGACAAAGATAGACTCTCACTGGATTAAAGATTTAAACTTAAGACATGAAACTATAAAAATACTAGAAGAGAGTGCAGGGAAAACACTTGAAGAAATTGGCCTGGGAGAATATTTTATGAGGAAGACCCCCCCCCCCCCAGGTAATTGAAGCAACATCAAAAATACATTACTGGAACCAGATCGAATGAAAAGCTTCTTCACAGCCAAGAATACAGTATGTAAAGCAAGCATACAGCCCACAGAATGGGAGAAGATATTTGCAGGTTATGTCTCTGACAAAGGTTTGATAACCAGAATCCACAGAGAACTCAAAAATTTTAGCAAGAAAAGAACAAGTGATCCCATCTCATTGTGGAAAAGAGATTTTGAATAGAAACTTCTCTGAAGAAGACAGGCACATGGCCTACAGACACATGAAAAAATCTTCATCATCCTTAATCAGAGAAATGTAAATCAATACCACCTCAAGATATCATCTAACTCCAGTAAGATTGGCCCACCACACAAAAACCCATAACTATAGATGTTAGCGTGGATGTGGAGAAAAGGGAACGCTTATGCACTTCTGGTGGGAATGCAAACTAGTACATTCCTTTTGGAAAGAAATTTGGAGATCACTCAGGGATCTAAAAACAGACTTGCTGTTCGATCCTACAATTCCTCTACTAGGTATATGTCAGAGGACCAAAGATATTTGCACCAGAATGTTTATTGAAACCCAATTCATAATTGCTAAGTCATGGAAGAAGCACAAGTGCCCATCAACCCATGAATGGATTAATAAATTGTGGCATATGTACACCATGGAATATTATGCAGCCTTAAAAAAGAAGGAGACTTTACTTGTTTTATATTTACATGGATGGAGCTGGAACATATTCTTCTTAGCAAAGTATCTCAAGAGTGGAAGAAAAAGTATCCAGTGTACTCAGCTCTACTATGAAGCCAATATATAAGCACCCATACTTCCACATGAAGGCTGTAACCCAAATACAGCCCAAGATGAAGGGGAAAGAGGAGGGGGAGTAGAAAGGAGGGAGGAGAATGGGTGTAGGAGGGTAATGAGTCAGACCACACGTATGGTGCATTTTACAAGGGAACATGTCAAATCTGCTAAGCGTAGAATATTAATGTCTTTACACAATAATTAAGAAAATGAGGTGAAGGCTATGTTAACCAGTTTGAGGTAAGTATTTCAAATTGTATATAAAATCAGCACATTGTACCCCATTAATGCATTAATGTACACAGCTATGATTTAATTTAAAAAAAAAAAAGTTATTTTAAAAAAATAACCTTTTAACCCAAACTTATAAGATTTATCATACCATCAGTTTTGCAATAATGATTAATTTTTAAAAGTCTCTTTTAAATACTTGTCATGTGTCAAGGCTGTGTTTTAGATAATGGTGATACAGTTGTGAAAAGACAGATAACATTAACTTGTAATATTTATATATATAAACAAATAAAGGCAGAAATTTGTTTCTGCTTTGAAGAAAATAATACAGAACAGTGGAACAGAGAAAAGTAAGCTGAGGATAGTACTTTCACTAAGGTGCTCAGGAGGTTTTCTGTGAGTTCAGAGACAGGAATCATAGAACCACCCACATAGGCATCTAGTGGAAGAGTATTCTAGACAGAACGTACAGGAAAAGCACAGGCTATCAGGCAGGTATAAGTTGGCTAAATGTGAGAAACAGAAAAATATGCCAGTAAGAATATAAAGATGAATGGGGAGAGCAGTGGTTCTTTTTCCTCACCTATAATTTAGGCAAAGGAGCTGAATAGGGACTGATTCTATGAAGACTTCGAATCTGTGGTGTAAATATTGGATTTCATCTGAACATCAATGGCAAATTCATATTAGGATAAGTAGAAAGGCACTGTGATTTTTTTATTTTGAAAGCTAATTTTGGCTAACATACATGATTAAACTGAAATGGGGAAAGAATGAAAGCAATAAGACCAGTCAAGAAGCCACTGTGTCAGTCAAAGAAAGAGATGATGATAGACAGACTGGGGAAATATAGGAAAAATAATGCAATCAAAGCAAATATAAGCTGAGTACAATGGGCTACTCCTCCAGTCCTAGCTACTCAGGAGGCCAAGGTGGGAGGATCGCTTAAACCCAGGAGTTTGGATCCAGCCTGGGTAACATAGCAAGGCACCTCCTCATTCTATCTCTAAATTATTGCTAATATTAATAAAGTAAAGGCATATTTTAGAGACAGATGATAAAACTATCCAGTAGATTATATAAATTGGTGTTCATGACCTAAATAAAGAACTAAATCATAATTTGTTTTTTTTCTTTTTTTTCTTCTCTTTTATTTTTTTTTTTATTAGAAACAAAAACCTTGTAAAGGACGAACGAACATAAATACATTCAGAAAATGAATCAGACAATTGCTACATCGAAATATTAAGCAATAATAATAATAATAATGAAAAGAAAGGAACATTCACATGGTCAAATAAGAGTATGTCTAATATAGAATGCTTTGACTCTGAGATTCAGTATAGAGTCATCAGTTAAATCTTTTTTTTTTAGCTTTTAAGCCTGTGCTCTTTTTATTTTTTATTTATTTTTATTTCATGTTAATAAACAGGTATGTACAATTAGGTTACATTGTTTTTGTTTTTTAGGAAAAGTCCAAGTTGTACCTGAGTCCTTCACCCAGGAGATGTGCCTTGTGGCCATTAATTGGGAGCTTACTAAGTCCCTCTCCCTCCTTCCCCTTTCTTGAATTTAATTGTGCTTTTTCCCTAGTAGGGGCCTATGGTTGTTCATCTACTAGCATCACAGAGTCTCAAAGCTTCAGATGCTGGCATGGGTGTGGAAAAAAGGGAACACTCACACACTACTGGTGGGAATGCAAACTGCCTTTTGGAAAGAACTGTTGAGAATCCTAAAAGAGCTAAAAGTAGACCCTTCATTTGATCCTTTAATCCCATTACTAAGTATCACCCTGAGGGCGGGAAAAATCATTTTACTATAAGGACATTTATACTCAAATGTTTATAGGAGCTCAATTCATAGTCACAAATATGTGGAGACAACCCAAGTGCCCATTAACTTATGAATGGATTAATAAACCGTGGTATATGTATACCATGAACACCATTCAGCCATAAAAAATGGAGAGTTTGCATATTTTATATTTACCTGGATGGACTTGAAGAATGTTCTCATTAGTAAAATATCTCAACAATAGAAAAACAAGCATCCTATATACTTAAAACATAATTTTTTTAATTTGGAGCTTGAGTGACTGTATTGATGTGGTACATTTTGTAATAGCAAAGCAAGTATTTTGCTTATAAACTGTGAAAAAATAAAAACAAATTTCTGAATTAATATAAATAGAATGAAACATTCTAACAAGGCTAAAGGCTTGAGAACATTCTAACAAGGCTAAGAGAAGTTTTAGCAGATGCCTACCAAAAGGGAGACAGAATTTAGAGTTTAAGGTCAACTAAATTAATAGACAAATAAGTAAAATAAAATAAACCACAAAAAATATTTAAAGAAAAGTAAGAGAAAATAATCTCTACACAAAATCCAGGATACAATCCAAAGTAATAATACAATTTTTAAACAGGAGGAAATGTAAACTCAATCAAGAAAAAAAAAAAAAAAAAAAAAGAAACAATTTGAACCAAGACGTTATTTTTAAATTACCAGAAAGAAAGAAGTTATATGTGTGGTGCCTGTGGCTTAAGGAGTAGGGCCCTGGCCCCATATACCAGAGGTGGTGGGTTCAAACCCAGCCCTGGCCAAAAAAAAAAAAGAAAGAAAGAAGTTATAAAGTTGCTATTACAAGAATGCACAAAAAAATAAAGAAAAATAGTGAGGAAGGACAGAGGGAGAAAGGAAGTAGAAAGAGAAAGAAAGAACAATTTCAATACTCAATTCTACATTCAGTAAAGTTAACCTTCAAAAAGTTAAGGCAAGATATTTTCAAATAAACAAATTCTAATAGAAGTTATTAATAGTGGGGCTGCATCCCAGAAAAGGCTAACCAAACTTCTTCAGGTCAAAAGGGAGAACAAATGAAATCTCATATTTCAGGAAGGAATGGAGAACACTAGAAATGGTAAATGTATGTATAAGTATAAAAGATTATTTCTTTAATTTCCTTAAAACACTTAGAAATTTAAGGAAAAAAGCATAACTTAATGCTTGAGGTTTAAAATGCAATAATACTTTACACTAAAAGATATTTAAGGGCCAAAAAAAAACTACCTAGTCACACTACTCTCAAATTTCACATAGAAGTAGTATAAAATTAAATCTAACTATAACTGTGAAAAGTTAAGAATATGTAATGTACTCCTTTGAACATCCTCTAAAAATGATGCAAATAGGTATAGAATAAAATGTTGATAGAGAATTTAAATGCTAAAAAGTAGTAAATTAATCAAAAAGTAAATATCAAATAGATATAGAGGAAGAAAAATTGAAGTAGGGCAAAATAAAGATAACTTAAGATCTATATAATAAGTGATTTATATTAGATTTCTGCCATTAATTGAACAGAGTCTTTCCCTAAATACCTTCAGTAAACACATCCGCCATTGTTCTATTACCTTGGTCTCAAATATAACTAACAGCTAAGGATTACTACATATCTGAGGGAAATGCCCAATTTTAATGATTAAAAACCAAAACAACAACAGACAACAAGAGCAAAGAAAAGAAGAAATCTGAAAGAAATTGATAAGACAAAAGGAAAATAAAAGATAAGAGGAATGTATTTAGATCAGTAATAGGAAAATTCAAGAACCTAAATTAAAAATTGTACTCAAAGACTGCAAGACATAATTGAAAAGATCACAAAAAGCAGAAGATAAAAAGATGGGAAATGTGTATGGAGGGTAATGCATATGTATGTGTGTGTATGTGTGTGTAATTACTTTCCTTATAAAAAGACAGAAAATTAGGAGCAGGAAACTATTCAAAAATTACTTAATACAAAAAAAATTTCCTAAGAATTAAGATGGAAAATTTCCACATTTGAAATTATTATTATTCCTTAATCTGATAAATATCAATATATTCACAATTATTTTCATATTTTATATATTTTTCAAGTACAAGGAACTTGAAATTAAAAAAAAAAAGAAAGAAATTCCAGGTGAGAATAATATTTTAAATCTGCCAGAGAGAAAAAGAAAATGATCACATGGAAAATATAAGTAATCAGAACAGCATCTGTTTTTTAATATCTTTATCAGTTTTTGTTTTGTTTTAAAACAGTATCTTAACACCTTGTAAGGGATAATTCCCACATGAACTATCTATCAATCAAGTCAAAGATAGAATTTTCAGATATGCAAGGACTCAGACTATTTTATTCTTATGTACCCTTTCTCTGGAAGAAATTCTTTTCACAAATTGGGGGGAAAAAAGACAATCTTCTGAATATTGATGTCTCACATCTTTGATTATGAATCAGGTGAAGATATCAACAACTGTAGAACAAAGCAGAGAGTCAGAGGTTGCCAAAAGTAAAATCTCCAAGAAGAAAAGAAAAGGGGGGGGGGGGGAGAAAACGTAAAAGGATGAGGAAGAGGGCAAATTGAGATGACCTCATATTGAGAGAAGTAGGTACTGTAGGGAAATTGGAACTAAAGCCATTATTCTCACTATGAAAAAAACCAAAAAAGTACAATAATAAAAACAGCATAATCATAGTACACAATGTATCTTACTAAAAGCAATATCTTATTATATTAATCATTTAAATGCTAAATATTGATGCTAAAAAGTTTATGAATATAAATGAGTGTGTGTGAATTTATATGTGGAAACCAAATGCTTATTTTTCATTCTAAGAAATGACAAGTAATGTCTAAAATTCAAATATGAAAACAGACCAGCATAAAATAATGTAAAAATGAGGGAGAGCACACTGAGAAAGGGGAAGATACAGGATGTTCCTCTAACTGGGTATCATAGGAAAATTTGGAGGATGACTTGACTTGCCAAATAAATTTTCAGTGAATTGAATTACATACAGCCTTTAAATATAATGTATAACTTACATATAAATATAAATGTAACTTATGACATAAAAAGTTTTAATGTACATATCATTTAAAGTGATGATAGGTCCAGAATATTAGTCCCACTATGAATACACTGTCGGGACTGGACATTACACAGCAAGCTCACCACATCCTGCCCCTGATCATCTTCCATACTGTAGACCTGTTTCATTCTCTTCAAAATTCCGAGCTCTCCCTTTATCCTTGATACTCTGCAGACAACCTTGACTTCTATTCCACAATAGAGATGTGAAACAAGCTGCACTATTACATTTCCTCTCACCAAATTGACAAATCATTCTAGATTCCACCCTTCCCTCTTTCCTGTTGCAATTAATGAAATGCCTTTCTCTTAGGGAAGGTTAATTTATCCTGTGTTATCTGGAACTCACATTCTGTCATCTTTCTGAACCTTTACTCCTTTATTTGGTATTTCTTCTATTTTTTTACTACTCTATAAACTTTACTATGTCCTTCAAATAAATGATTATACATGGTTTATTTTTTTTTCCATCTTGAACCAAGCAAACACACATATGTGCACGCACACACACACACACCCTTTCTGGATGGAAAATTGAGATATTTGGTAGATGTTTGAGAAAATTGTACACCTATGCAGCCTGGTTCAGCTGGTGAAGATTTCTGTGTTAGTTCAGTGCTTCCTCGTCATAAAATGGCATACAAACAAATGAAAATGAAGTAATGCTTAAATTGTTTCTTAATACATCAGTTTCATTGGAATAGATGCACATTTTCCAAACAAGCATGAATTGACTGTGTGGAAATAACTATACATTGTTATTTTTCCTTTACATAATACCACTCTAGGCTTTTGTTTCAAAGCATTAAATTTTAAATGTTAGTTAAGCTTGAAATTCAAAAATAGCTCTAAGAGCTTGAGAAAACTATATTGATAAAGAGAGATAGGATGATCCAGCTTTGCAGGAATTAGTTGAGTACAACATGGTTAAAAGGGGCAAAAACCAACCAATATAAACAACACACCAAAAAAAAAAAAAAAAAAAAGATCTTCTGATAAATATAAAATACACATTGAGATAATGCTGAAGCCTTTCTCTTTCAATGTGAATGGCTTTGAATCAAAAGCACTGAAAATGAAATAGTTAGAGATACCCCAGAATTTCTCTCTCATACCTTTCAATAATGAGAAAGCTGATTTTGCATGGAAGACATTTTATGCAACATAAATTTAAATTGCCCAGGACCTATGCAATAGAAAATAGGTGGTATATGATGTGAAGCTCCCTCAGTTATCAACATCTTTGGGACTGAAGCTATTCCAAGCATGTTGTAAATACCTGCTTTGTGAACTGCTTCCTTACTATACAGTGAAAATGTCGATGTTGATACTCAGCAATGTAATAGTCTGTATTTATTGCCTCACAAAGTTAAACTAACTGTATGTTAGCCATGCTGCTGATGGAAACTTGCCTTAATGTGGTTTATAGTGGCACTAATTTTGCTGGGGTCCCACACCGCAGAAAGATGGGGAAGTAGCGCTGTCATTAATTAAAAAGATAAAACAGACTTTTCACATGTGGCTTGGAGCCCAACTTTAATTACCCTTTGGCTCCTAGGCCTCTAGTGGGGTCATTTCTGCAAGTAGTTTCTTAGGATGCTGACAGAGCCTTCTGTTCTTGACAGATTCCGAGAAGGCAATGGTGATGGTTTCACCACATGCATTATTAAATTTCGTTTTAAGATTATGAGGAGTACTCAACTGGCTAGTTAGAAAAAGATTTAATGTTTCACTGACGACCTTATAAGAGACACTGCAATTTATTTATAGACTTACATGTAAAATCAATTCTGTGCTGTTATATTTTCTTTCTTTAGTTGTAAGATTGATAGTGATCCCATATTTATGACATCAAAGACCAAGTTCAGAATACCACCTTTCAATAGTCTTTACCTACAAACCAAGCAATGAAACCCCAAAATGGTCATAATATCTTTAGTAAATCTAAAAATATGCATAGACCTTTACTGAGGCCCTATCATGTGCTAGGCAATGCTACGTGTGTTTTTCAGGTTATTACATGGCTTATATCTCTTCCAAAATCCTGTGGAAGTAGATTTCATTATTATCCTCATTTTAGAAATCCACTGAAGTACAGAGGGGCAAAGTAACTATCATAAGCTCTCAAAGAGACCCTATTAGAACCTCACAGTGACAGCTAGTATTAGTCTGTACTTTTTCTTTTCCTGCAGAAAAGGTCAGTTTTAAAACATCAGAAAACTTGAAAGAATAGCTCACAACACTGTTTTACTCTTTGACATTTGTCTTCCTTAGCTTTTTCTTTTTTGGCTAAATCATCTAAGTTTCACAAATTATGAAACTTCTCCTTTAAATAGATATTTTAGTATTTAGCTCCTAAAAACAATGACTTCCTCTTATATAATAAATTATCATTATCACACTAAAAGAAATTAACATTCAAGAATGTTATCTACTAGATCCCATGTTTAAAATTCTTTAGTTCCCCCCCTCCCCCGAATGTATTTTATCAGTATCTTTTTCCTCAGATTCAGGATCCAATGAAGTATCATTTACTGCATTTAGTTGTTATGCATTTTTAATTTCTTATAATCTTAAACAGGCTTCATTTTTCCCCATTTTTTCATGTTATTGAATTTGGGAATAGTTCAGGTGAGTTATCTTAAAGAATGTAGCAATTTTTTCCTCACTACAAAATTTGTGGAGAGAATACTAATTAGGCGGTGACATGTGTTTATTGCATCACATCAGGATATGAGAAACTTTTGGTTGTATGTTGGGTGGAAACATTATGTTTCATTATTTTGTTGAGGAGGTGGTGCCAATGGAATACCTTTATTATAAAGTTAAGCTTAATATTTTCAATTAAGAGTTGATATTTTCTAAAACTATTTTGCTCACCAAGCAAAGATGTTAATAAACAATGTCAAAATTCTTAAAAAATAATTATTACATTGGGAATTGATAAACAATTAATTTAAAATTCTCTTTCCTTCTATTTTGGATTTTTGGGGGTAAATAAGATATTTCTTAGTCTATTTATATTCCCTCCATGCTTATATGCTCATGGACCTTTGTTTTATTTAATGTTTATAGCGTATTGTCATTAAGATATTTTGACAGGTTTTTTTTTTTTTTTTTAATTTTGACTAGGGCTGGATTTTGAACCCACCACCTCTGATATATGGGGCCGGCACCCTACTCCTTGAGCCACAAGCATTGCCCCCATTAAGATATTTTTAGATACTCAAACATCACAATTTTGGTGAGTGGCAGCCTCTTCAAGTTGAATCCTTTGTTCCTTTCCTATAGGCCCATCAGTCTTTGAGAATTCTTACTTTCTGACATAAGAAAACCTGGGCTCACTATATCTATCATAGGCCTTTTAGCCAAGGCTCAGTACCTCTTTAGTAAAGTTATTTGGAAACTAAGTTCTGGTATTAAGTATATTCACTGCTCTGAGGTGTCATTTCTGTATACTCTTTCAGTGGACAGAAATATATACATGTACAAACATACACACTCTCTCTCTCTGTCACACACATATACACACTCATGAATTTATAGTATCTATGATTAAAGCCAATGCCACAGTAAAGCACTTGGAAGAAAACATGGTGGAAAATCTTCATAACATTGAATTTGATAATAATTTTTTAAATATGATACCAAAAACATAGGCACAAAAGAAAAAAGAAATAAGTTAGATTACATAAAAATTTAAAAAATTGTGTATCAAAGAATACCATCAACAGATTAAAAGGGCAACCCAGGGAATGAGAGAAATATTTGCAAATTATATATCTGATAAGGGGTTAAAATACAGAATAAATGAGGAACTCATGTCCCTCAATTGCCAAAAACAAAATAATCTGATTTATTAAATGAATAAGACTTTGTATAAACATTCTCTAAAAAAAGATATACAAATGGTCAATGAACACTTGAAAAAAGAAAAAGACAAAAAAGAAAGAAAATTAAAGGTCAGGTGCAATGATTCATGCTTGTAATCCCAACACTTGGGAGTCCAAAGCAGGTGGATTGCCTGAGCTCAAAACAGAGAGCAGTCTGAGCCAGAGCAAAACCTCATCTCTAAAAATAGTTGGGCATTGTAGAGGCACCTGTAGTCCCAGCTACTAGGGGGGCTGAGGCAAGAGAATTGCTTAAGCGCCGGAAGTTTGAGGTTGCTGTGAGCTATGATAAAACAGTGCTCTACCAAGAGTGACAAAGTGAGACTCTTTCTAAAAGAAGGAAGGAAGGAAGGAAGGAAGATTAAAGAAGACAGGAAAGAAAAGAAAGAAAGTGAAAAGGAAAGGAAAGAAAAAAGAAAAGTAAAAAATAAAAAAAGAAAAGAGAAGAGAAAAGAAAGAAAAAAGAAAAGATAAAAGAAAAAAAGGATTAGCAAGGATTTAAATTATAACTCTTGTGATCTGGTGGTGGAAATGTAAATACTGCTGCTGCTAAAGAGTGCTGCTGCTGCTAAAGAGTGCATACTGCTGCTGCTAAGTATGGTGGTTCCTAAAAAAAGTAAATGTATAATTACTATATAATCCAGTTATTCTACATCCAAGGGGGAAAAAGCAAGTAATTAAATAGGTATTTATACACTTATATTCATAGCAACATTATCCACCACAACCTAAAGGTAGAAATATCCAAGTGGATAAATGAATAAGCAAAAGTTAGTTTGTATAAATATACCTGTGTGGATACACATATATGTTTTGTATATATGTATATTTTGTGTGTGTATATATATATTTATACACAAAAAACAGTATTCAGTGTTAAAAAGGAAGAAAATTCTAAGACACCCTAGAACATGAATAACTCTTGAAGACATTATGCTAAGTGAAATAAGCCAGTCACAAAAGGAAAGATTCCTGTAAATTTCTACTCTTAGTTAAATTTACAGAGGCAGAAATAGAATGGTCATTCCCAGAGGCTAAAGTTAGAGCAGAATTTGAACTTACCTTTCAAGAGTGCATAGTTTCAGTTTGGAATATGAAAAAATGTTCTGAAGATGGCAGGTGGTGATATTTGCACAATAATGTGAATGTACTTGATGCTACTGAACAATACATTTTTTTTTTATTATTATAGATAAAAATATCCATCATAGATGTGGCCCAACCCATCACCTTCCCTCCACCCAAACCTCCCCCGTCCCTTCCCCTTCCTTGGTCCTTTCCTCATAGTCTTGTGGTATAGTTGGGTTATAGCCTTCATGTGAAAGCTATAGTTTAGCTTCCTAGTAGGGCTGAGTACATTGGATACTTTTTCTTCCATTCCTGGGATACTTTGCTAAGGAGAA